>ML830285.1:35579-55467 GCA_009831015.1 Picea engelmannii | reverse complement strand
TTCATCTTCTTCAGGTCTTCTACTACATTGTAGTCTATCTTAGGCATTTCCCATGTGTGTATGTTTGTGGGGTTTCTTTGGGAAGAAATTGGTGGTTTGGGGTGATCGACCACTTGATTTCCTCGAGATGATTGAGAAGTGGTAGTGTTACTTTGGATAGGTTGAATTTTACTTTGCATCTGTATAACCATAATCTCAATAGGGGTTCGTTGCACCTTACATGCATCGTTGAAATTTATTGGGTGGTTGGAATCCCATAAAAACATGGTTGTCTCTTCAGGTGGTTCGTGAATTTCTTGATCAGTGACACTTATTTCTGAGCCACTGGGTTGTTAGGTTAGAGAAAATTCATCTAGGAATCAATTAGACATTAGATTCATACCATTCACCCATTGGTTGTAGTCCCTTTCCAAAAAAAATTCTTGATGATATGTACGCAAGGAGTCATATGCTACGTTCCCTAAGTCGATGTTTAGGTTGGTTGGGGGAGGTTCTATGGCTTTGAAAGGTGGGTTCCTTTTGAAAAATGGTTTATAAGGTCTTTTCTTTTGGTTTCCTTCCCCGAAACTCCTTTTTATATCTATGATATCGTTGGAAATTTTTTTGATTATCCAATGTAGGTTTTCTATGTCCCCTCCCTCTTTTTTGGTGCCTTGTTCTGTTTGTTTTCCTAGGGATCTAGTAAAAAAAAAATCCCCTCTTAGGTGGAGGTTGTGTTTTCTTTTTTATTAGTGAGATATAACCTTTTTTGCATCCTTTCATTTGGAACTCAATCCTTTTAGCTTCTTCTAAATTTTCAGCTAGATTATTCTTGGAGGCCCTTTTCATGAACATGGAAATAGAAGCTAGGAGAGCATTAGCATATACTTTAATATGCATCTCCGGAGTAGGTTTAGCCTATGGTTGGAATTTGTTCAAAATGGTGGTGAACCTTTGGTTGAAATATTTGACATTTTCTTTTGGACTCATAGTGGCAGTGAAAATTTCAGCCATTAAAGCTCACGTAGTAGTTTCTACAACAAATTTGTCCAAAAAATCCTTTTAAAACTTTGTCCAGCTAGTTATGGAACCAACCGATAGGTTGAAATACCAAGTTGAAGATGAATTTTCAGAGGTATAAGGGAATAGTATACAAACCACATATTTGTGTTGCACATTCATCAACCTTATGGCTAATATGAACTTTTTAATATGGTCTTCAGGCAATCTAGAGGTTTCAGGGTCATATTTGGGAAGTAATTTTTCTGGATGTCTAGGTAGGTTATGCATCTGTCCTGGAATCACCAGAGAATATATTTCCAACCATGGTTGGTTATATCGAGTTTGATATCCCCCTTCTCCATTGTTATCATTATTATCCTCCATGTCCTCTGATTCAGAACCTGAGTGATCTTAGTTGGACCCTTCCTCTTCGGATTCAGAATTGTCAGGTTCATAGTAGTTACTGGCTGGTGAGGTGATGGATGGTGTTTCAGGAATCATACCAAGGCGTTGTTTGATCTCTGTGAGATAAAATTCTATCAGTTCTTCTACCATGTGAACAAATACCTGATCATGGGTGTCAACAAATGGTCTTCTTATTTGTTTTTCTTAGAGGAAGTAAAGGAGCTAAATGTGATGTTATGATCTGTCAGGCATAAGATTTGGTGATGCATTTTCCTCTTTTTGTTGAGATGAGTTACTCATAGTGGGAGTATTCTCTGTATGTGGGTTGTCTTGAAAATGACTAGCCATGCATGTGGGTTTTTTTGAATCTATAGGATTTACGAAATATATTGTTATCCGTGCATTCGTTGAGGCCCTCCTTTTAGTATCAATTCTGTTGAGGGGTATGAGATCCCTTTGACTCAACAAAAGGAACCAAACCCACTTATGAGGCCCAATTAGACTCATAAGTGTTTACTAAGTGTTATGGTTCTCTAGATCTGTGATCTGGATGGATTTATCGATGGGATTTAATCGTGATCGATAGGTATGTCTTTCTGGGAAAACTTTACTCAGGCTAAGAAGTTATCTTTTTGTTCTTTTCTAACATTTGTGGGAATAAAAGGTGGGGTTTAAACTAATGACAGAGGGAAGTTACAATATATTGGAGAAAGTTGGGTTTTGGGATAACCTTTATACCTTAGCATGAAGACAATGAGGATCGAACCTACTTCAAGCTAGCAATAATACCATTGAATTATAAACATTCAACATCGTATGAGATGACAGTAACAGAAAGAAAATACGTATGTAACAAAAAATGATTGCAAGAAAAGTAATTTTCAATACTCTACTATCAATCAAATACTAACACAATCAATTTCTATTAATCAATTAGAATAAAAGATCTGTCGCAAGATTTCAAGATAACTGAAAGAATAGATACAAAAACTCTTACTTAGTACAAAAAAAAATATTGAATTCAAAGACAGAGATAATCCCCCTTAGTCCAGTCACATTCACACCTTAGATGAATGAAGTGTCTTTGGTTATAAACAAAACTTATAAATTAAAATAACTTGCACATAAATAATTCTCTTACAATATTCAAGAAAAGGTGTTTCTCTCCAAAACCATGGACCTTTAATGCAAGTTTGATTCCATTATTTATAAAAATAACTAAACTAAAAATAGCTACTAAAGTTTTGTTAAGTGGAGAAAATGACACGTGGTGAAATTTATCTATTTTGATGCAGACCTATTGGCCCTCAGGACCGAGATCCGCTCACAGGATTGTTCTATATGCCCTTTGAGCTGGATTGGCTCTTTCGTCTCCTCCTGGAATCTGAAATTTATCAACCCACTGAGTTCACAAGTCGTGACTCCCGAGGATTCCTCCTCAAAATCGTGATACCCGATATTGCGAAATGGTTACGGCTCCTCTTTTCGTCAACTCCTTCCTCGCGCAACCGTCAGCTAGGCTAAGCGCTAGCACTTCTCACCTTTCGTGCCTTCGTCGAACCCCCGAGAGCTGAGGTTGACTTTTCTCCTCTCGTTATCCCTACTCACAATTCGCAAGTCGACGGCTCGAACCTTCGTTCACTTTTCTCTTGAGTCCCCGAGACATGAGAGGTCAACGGGGCATTGACTCCTCCAAATGTGTGACGTGTGTCTGGCTGTTTATTTCCCTGGCCCACTGTCTGGTTCTGCCATGTGTCCCTCGTGACCGATTTTGGCACTTCGTGACTTCACCTTTTGCGACTTCGGGACTTGAAGTACCCGACTCTTTGGCTTTCAACCTGTGAATCTCCGAGTTCGCAAGATCCTCTGATCTCTGACACCTATCCTCCTCTGATGGACGACCTAGATTCTTTTGCAGTTTCACTACTCGTCGCTTCAGGACTTTCGGGACAAAATTCTCGACCTCTTATCCTCCAATATGTCGAAATGTGAAATTTCGACACGTCATCAATGCAGGTCCCACAAGGAACTTCCCGCCTTTCTGAATTTTGGACTTCGCGACTTTGCAAATCCAGATGTTGTGCTCTCAGATCTCCGACTCACGAAACCCTGAAATGGTCAATGAAAGTTTGACCTCCGTGAGATAAAATTCTATCAGTTCTTCTACTGTGTGAACGAATACCTGATCATGGGTGTCAACAAATGGTCTTCTTATTTGTTTTTCTTAGAGGAAGTAAAGGAGCTAAATGTGATGTTATGATCTGTCAGGCATAAGATTTGGTGATGCATTTTCCTCTTTTTGTTGAGATGAGTTACTCATAGTGGGAGTATTCTCTGTATGTGGGTTGTCTTGAAAATGACTAGCCATGCATGTGGGTTTTTTTGAATCTATAGGATTTACGAAATATATTGTTATCCGTGCATTCGTTGAGGCCCTCCTTTTAGTATCAATTCTGTTGAGGGGTATGAGATCCCTTTGACTCAACAAAAGGAACCAAACCCACTTATGAGGCCCAATTAGACTCATAAGTGTTTACTAAGTGTTATGGTTCTCTAGATCTGTGATCTGGATGGATTTATCGATGGGATTTAATCGTGATCGATAGGTATGTCTTTCTGGGAAAACTTTACTCAGGCTAAGAAGTTATCTTTTTGTTCTTTTCTAACATTTGTGGGAATAAAAGGTGGGGTTTAAACTAATGACAGAGGGAAGTTACAATATATTGGAGAAAGTTGGGTTTTGGGATAACCTTTATACCTTAGCATGAAGACAATGAGGATCGAACCTACTTCAAGCTAGCAATAATACCATTGAATTATAAACATTCAACATCGTATGAGATGACGGTAACAGAAAGAAAATACGTATGTAACAAAAAATGATTGCAAGAAAAGTAATTTTCAATACTCTACTATCAATCAAATACTAACACAATCAATTTCTATTAATCAATTAGAATAAAAGAACTGTCACAAGATTTCAAGATAACTTAAAGAATAGATACAAAAACTCTTACTTAGTACAAAAAAAATATTGAATTCGAAGACGAAGATAATCCCCCTTAGTCCAGTCACATTCACACCTTAGATGAATGAAGTGTCTTTGGTTCTAAACAAAACTTATAAATTAAAATAACTTGCACATAAATAATTCTCTTACAATATTCAAGAAAAGGTGTTTCTCTCCAAAACCATGGACCTTTAATGCAAGTTTGATTCCATTATTTATAAAAATAACTAAACTAAAAATAGCTACTAAAGTTTTGTTAAGTGGAGAAAATGACACGTGGTGAAATTTATCTATTTCGATGCAGACCTGTTGGCCCTCGGGACCAAGATCTGCTCACAGGATCGTTCGATATGCCCTTCAAGCTGGATCAGCTCTTTCGTCTCCTCTTGGAATCTGAAATTTATCAACACACTGAGTTCACAAGTCGTGACTCCCAAGGCTTCCTCCTCAAATATGCGATACCCGAGATTGTGAAATGGTTACGGCTCCTCTTTTCGTCAACTCCTTCCTCGCGCGACCATCGGATAGGCTAAGCGCTAGCACTTCTCTCCTTTCACACCTTCGTCGAACCCCCGAGAGCTGAGGTTGAATTTTCTCCTCTCGTTATCGCTACTCACAACTTCGCAAGTCGACGGCTCGAACCTTCGTTCACTTTTCTCCCGAGTCCCCGAGACGTGAGAGGTCAACAGGGCATTGACTCCTCAAAATGTGTGACGTGTGTCTGGCTGTTTATTTCCCTGGCCCACTGTCTGGTTCTACCATGTGTCCCTCATGATCGATTTTGGCACTTTGCGACTTCACCTTTTGCGACTTCGAGACTTGAAGTACCCAACTCTTGGGCTTTCAACCTGTGAACCTCCGAGTTCGCGAGATCCTCTGATCTCTGACACCTGTCCTCCTCTGATGGACGACTTAGATTCTTTCGCGGTTTCACTACTCGTCGCTTCGAGACTTTCGGGACAAAATTCTTGACCTCTTATCCTCCAATATGCCGAAATGTGAAATTTCGACACGTCATCAATGTAGGTCCCACAAGGAACTTCCCGCCTTTCTGAATTTCGGACTTCGTGACTTTGCGAATCCAAATGTTGTGCTCTCGGATCTCTGACTCACAAAACCCTAAAATGGTCAATGAAAGTTAGACCTCCAAGTTGGTGAGCATGCCACCTGTCCACTCTCATATGGATGGTCCTGATCCACTTCACATATTTTCCACTCGTGAAGTTGAATGACTTCTCTCTCCGACCTCCGATGCTCGAAACCCCGATACGAGTGATTTCTCAACATGTATCCTTCCGTAGACGGACGGTTGCGATCTATTTCATTGTTTCGTGACCTTCGATGTGGAGTGTCCTGGCTGCTCGTCCTCAGGACCTCCGATATCCTGAATACCGAAATCTCGATATGCCAACGCCTTTCGGGACTTTCACTTCTACTGTTTTCGCGTGAGGTTTTAAACCTCGTGCAACTCTCGACAGATCTGATGGCTGTCGAGTTCCTTGCCCAAGATCTGACAGCTCAGATCATCTCTCCTGTGCCCTCTTCCTATATTGCCTCCTGGACATGAAAACCTTCAAAGTTCCAGATCTTCTCGGCTTAATCCGATGGCAGCTGTAGCTCCTCCCGAGCTTCGACGCTTCCTACCAAACTTGGAAGAATTTTCCTGAATGTCCAAAGGCTTCAACCTTTGTCTTATTTCCTCTGCTAGCTCTTCTACTTGAGTCCTTGCCTGTGCCCTCAACGACATTGTTCCTACTGAGATTTACTCTCGAATCCTCAAAGGATTCTTCGGCTTCTGTGCTTCTTGCAAAACCTCGACACACACAAGGTGTTATCCGTCCTGAGCTTTCCTGTAGCTTCGACCTCCAAGGAAACTCGTCCTTTTTTCCTTTCTCCCTCAGATGGAGAATTCAGATACCCTCCTGGCTACCCTTCACTCAAGCAACCTCTTTCTAAGTGCTCAGGGTGTTCAACAACCCTGTGAATATCCTTCCCTAGATTCTTCTTCTTTCTCTAAACTTGAAGAGTTCCTTATGTGCTCTCTGGCACTTACTCAATGCCCTCCTAGTAGAGTATCAAGAATCTTCAGTGATTCTTGCTTCTATATGAACTCCCAGTAGAGTTCTTTCTTTTTGTGCACTCCTTGCACTGGCTCAATGCCCACCTGGCAGAGCTTCACAGAACTCGGAGAGATTTTTTCTGCAACTATGTTCTTCCACAGCCTTATTTCCTAAGGTGTTCAGTAACCTCACAGGTCTTCCTCTGAATTGTTGATTTCATCTTCTGTGCCCACCTGGCACGCCTTTTCCTAACTCCGCAAAGTTTAGAAGTGCATCTCGCACTGGTATCTAGAGACCGCAGTACTCTGTCACGCCTTCCTGGCATGAAACCACAAAGAACCTCTCAAGCCTGAAAATCAAACAACTCGCTGCAAATGTCTAGCATACATCTACAACATAAAGAACACACAAAGACATTCACATAACATAGACAATATGCAGGAAAAACTGCTCTGGTTTATATTAATCAAAATGTCTCTTTACAAAGGTGTTCTGAGCGCAGACTGTAACAAGGTCTCGGCTCCTTCTCTTCTTCTCTCTACTTGCAAAATATCCACCATGAGATCCAATTACAACTTTTTTTCAAAATGAGATCCAAATTGATCTTTTACATGATGGGGCTCTTCGAGCTCTTCCCTCCAATCTACCTACCCTATTCAATTACATTGATTGGGTTGTCTAGTCTGCAAATCAGATCTAGATTTTAGCATTCAAAAATTAAAGGCCTATCTATCTACAGCCTGTGCGCATAGCACGGCCCCACGACTCAACAGCCTAAACATTAAATTACATTCAAATTCAAAATTGAAGACGAGGGCTGCGCCTCTCTTCGGCTTTAAATGCACGTGCTGACGTGGCTGGCTGGCTGTCTAGCTGATGTGGAGAGATGCTCCTGCATCATACTCCTCAGCTACAAAATTCATGAGCTCCTTCTCATGATCTTCCCATCTCAGCTTTGGAAATCCTCTTAGATCCCAAACAAATTCCTGGAGTTGTTCATCTGCTCCATCTCCCTGTTGTTGCTTCTTTCCTTCTGCTCAACTTATCCTTGCTGACAGTTTCTACTGACCCTAACATCAGCTCCCTGATCTCATCGATCACTTCATCCAGCTGCTCCAGTGGCTATCCCTATTCATGTAGTCTCTCTAGCTGCAAACATTTTCTGCAATTGGGTAGATCATTGTGATCTCCCATGCCTTCTTCATCTGCTTCCAACTTCACCTGCTGGATGTGCATGCCCTACACTATCACCCTTCTCTCCAGGGCTTCAATTTGTTCATACAGATCATCCAAACTAATGTTTTCTGCTTCTTCTTCTTCTTCTTCTTTTGCAAGCTCAAAGGATGCAATATTTTTAGTTTCCTGGCTGAAAATATTGAGCCATTCCTCGAAATGATCATCATCATCTTTTTCTTCTTGGGCAGCTTCCAAAGTCTGCTCCAATGTTTCTTTGACAATATCATTTGGTTGTCCTGCTTCTATTTCTACATCTGCAACACATATCTCTGCCTCCTCTTGGGAAAATGGTACGAATATTTTGATTCCCCCAATCATCAGAAGATTCCTCAGATCTTCCTCCTTTGTCAGCTGCATCCGTTGATCCAAACTCCCCTCTAAGTTCATGAGACTCTCACATAGCCTCACCTGCTTATCCCTACCCACCTGGAAAATTAGGATCTTTCTGCTGCCCTCCTGGTAGTCTATGGAATCAACTGATACCATCTCTATTCCCTTGCCCACCTGGAAAATTCAAAACTCTCGGCTACCCTCCTGGCAGTCCATGAGATCCCGCAACGATATCGATCCATATGCCCTTCGAGCCGGATCGGCTCTTTCGACTCCTCCTAGAATCTGAAATTTATCAACCCATTGGTCCTTTCTCACAGCTCGCAATCTTGCGAGTTCGCGAGTCGTGACTCCTGAGGCTTACTCCTCAAATCTGCGATACCCAAGATTTCAAAATGGTTACGGCTCCTCTTTTCGTCAGCACCTTCCTCGCGCAACCGTCGGCTAGGCTAAGCGCTAGAACTTCTCGCCTTTCACGCCTTCGTGAGTTCAAAGGTCCAACCTTGGCACCTTTCTTTCGTGAACCCCCAAGAGGCGAGGTTGACTTTTCTCCTCTCGCTCTCGCTACTCGTAACTTCGCAATTCAATGGCTCGAACCTTCATTCACATTTCTCCTGAGTCCTCGAGACATGAGAGCTCAACGGGGCATTGACTCCTCCAAATGTGTGACGTGTGTCCGGTTGTTTATTTCCCACACCCACTGTGTGGTTCTGCCATGTGTCCCTCGTGACCGACTTTGGCACTTTTTGACTTCACCTTTCATGACTTCGGGACATGAAGTACCCAACTCTTGGGATTTCAACCTGTGAACCTCTAAGTTCATGAGATCCTCTGATCTCTGACACTTGTCCTCCTCCGATGGACGACTTAGATTCTTTCGCGGTTTCGCTACTCGTCACTTCAGGACTTTCGAGATGAAAGTCTCGACCTCTTATCCTCTGATATGTCGAAATGTGAAATCTTGACACGTCATCAATGGAGGTCCCACAAGGAACTTCCCGCCTTTCTGAATTTTGGACTTCGTGACTTCGCGAATCTAGATGTTGTGCTCTCAGATCTTTGACTCACGAAACCCCGAAATGGTCAATGAAAGTTTGACCTCCAAGTTGGCGAGCATGCCACCTGTCCACTCTCATATGGATGGTCCTGATCCACTTCGCAGCTTCGCCACTCACGAAGTTGAATGACTTCTCTCTCTGACCTCCGATGCCCGAAACCCCGATACAAGTGATTTCGCGACACGTATCCTTCCGTAGATGGACAACTGCGATCTATTTCGTTATTTTGGGACCTTCCATGTGGATTGTTACAGTTGCTCATCCTCAGGACCTCTGATATCTCGAATACCAAAATCCCGACATGCCAACGCCTTTCGAGACTTTCACTTCTGCTATTTTCGTGTGAGGTTTTAAACCTCGTGAAACTCTCGACAGATCTGATGGTTGTCGAGTTCCTTTCCCAAGATATGACGGCTCAGATCATCTCTCTTGTGTGCTCTTCCTGTACTACCTCTTGGACATGAAAACCTTCAACGGTCTAGATCTTCTCGGCTTAATCCGACGGCAACTGTAGCTCCTCCCGAGCTTCGGTGCTTCCTACCAGACTTGGAATAATTTTCTCGAATTTCGAAAGGCTTTGACCTTTGTCTTCTTTCCTCTATGAGATATTCTACTTGAGTCCTCACTTGTGCCCTCAACGACGTTGTTCCTCCTGAGCTTTAATATCGAATCCTCAAAGGATTCTTCGGCTTCTGCGCTTCTTGCAGAACCTCAACACACACAACGTGTTATCCGTCCTAATATTTCTTGTAGCTTTGACCTCTAAGGAAACTCGTCCTTTTTTCCTTTCTCCCTCAGATGGAGAATTCAGATACCCTCCTGGCTACCCTTCACTCAAGCAACCTCTTGCTGAGTGCTCAGGGTGTTCATCAACCCTGCGAAGATCCTTCCCTGGATTCTTCTTCTTTCTCTAAACTCGAAGAGTTCCTTCTGTGCACTCTGGCACTTACTCAATGCCCTCCTACTAGAGTATCAAGAATCTTCAGTGATTCTTGCTTCTATCTAAAATCCCAGCAGAGTTCTTTCTTCTTTGCACTCCTTGCACTGGCTCAATGCCCACCTGGAAGAGCTTCATAGAACTCAGAGAGATTCTCTCTGCAACTGTGTTCTTCCACAACCTTGTTTCCTGAGGTGTTCATTAACCTCACAGGTCTTCCTCTGAATTGTTGATTTCAGCTTCTGTGCCCACTTGGCACGTCTTTTCCTGACTCCGCATAGTTTAGAAGTGCATCTCGCACTGGTATCCAAAGACTGCAGTACTCTATCATGCCTTCTTGGCATGAAACAACAAAGAACCTCTCAAGCCTGAAAATCAAACAACTCCCTGCAAATTTCTAGCATACATCTACAGCATAAAGAACACACAAAGACATTCACATAACACAGACAATATGCAAGAAAAACTGCTCTGGTCTATATTAATCAAAATGTCTCTTTACAAAGGTGTTCTGAGAACAAACTGTAACAAGGTCTTGGCTCCTTCTCTTCTTCTCTCTAATTGCAGACTCTCTACCATGAGATCCAATTACAACTTTTTTTCAAAATGAGATCCAAATTGATCTTTTACATGAGGGGGCTCTTCGAGCTCTTCCCTCCAATATACCTACCCTATTCAATTACATTGAATGGGCTATATAGTCCACAAATCAGATCTATATCTTAGCCTTCAAACATTAAAGGCCTATCTATCTACAGCCTATGTGCATAGCACGGCCCCACGGCTCAACAGCCTAAACATTAAATTACATTCAAATTCAAAATTGAATATGAGGGTTGCGCCTCTCTTCAGCTTTAAATGCACGCGTTGATATGGTTGGCTGACGTGGAGAGATGATCCTACATCATATTTGTTCTCTTCCATCTTCTTTATATCATCTCATCATTTTACTGAAGTGAATTGTTCCTCTCATATTACGACCATTTGTAGAAGATATCTTCGCATGTATTTGGATAAGGGAACCTGTCTTGATCCATCGGAGTGGAGAGGACCTCCTTTATCTCAAATTTTTGTTCCTTGTACTTGATTAGTTTGACACTCACATGTTGTAATACTACGAGAGATTTAATCAGTGGCTCCATGAAATTCTTCAATTAGCCCAGGATTATGCTTGAAACATGCAAGATCTCTGTTTCTCATACCTGGTCTTGCTCTGCATGTTGCTTAACTATATCATGTAAATCAGTGAAATCCTCTAGCAGGTCAATACCTCTCATTTCTTGGTTTAGTTTTTCCAAACTTTTCTCACACTCTTCACATCTTTCCTACATTTTCCACCAGGGTTCATGAACCATGTATACCCAATGTTCATATGCCTTCCGTATTCGGGCGATGTTGTTATCCATCAACAATCAGATGTCATTTTCTTCTATATCTCGGTCATTCTACACTTACCTGATGTAGTCGATCCATTCCAAGGCTTGATGTGTGTTTTCATACCACCATTTCATGTATTTTTAGGTTGCTATCCCCATAAGGGTATCTTCTTGAAAATCAACTATTGGGGTGGTGAAGAGGTCCCTCTCCTTTTTGAATTGTGCATACATATCTCAAAACTCACATTTCAAGAGTTCCACCACCTGGGTTTAATTTTGGTAATATTCATCTTGATGCCACAGGTGCTACAACTCTTTCCTCATGGTATCTACCTCCCTTTCATCCATTTTCCCATGTCTAATGTGGCATCGGTTATGGCCTTCCCTGCTCTGATTAGCTCAGTTACCCTGGTATTTTCTATGTCAAATAGCATCTCTTATGTGGTTATGAACATGGTGATATCAAGCATAAGATTCCTTTTCCTAACTTCTCTTTTTATCATGACCTTCCTTTTCCTATCATAATCAATAGCCTGTATATCAGCGATTTTCTCTATTGGTTCAATAATCTGTTGATCCCCCCAAGATAGAGTATTTCCTAGGCTTCTCGCCATATATAGGTTTTCCATGGTAGGTTCTCTATCTCTTCCAAGGGTGGGAACTTGAACTCCTTCTTCCTCAGTCAGTGGTTTTTGTGGTAATATTGTTGTCAACGCTTGTTTTGTTCCATGACTTGGTCCGCTCAACTCCCTAGTAGGTGCACTTCTTCTGCATCCTAGTGTTATCAAATAAATCGATAAATGCAAACATAAACTAATATCCCTAGATCCACCTGGATCTAGAAAAAAACAAGACAGGACATGACACTTTCCCTAAGTTATAATAATTGAATTTACTACCAAAGGAGGAATGGATGACATACCTTTATATATCGCTTCCTTATATCTCTGTTTTTCCTGCTTCACTCTGGTGCTCTTGTGAGATCAGATCTGCAATGACACAAACCAACAAAAGTGAAAGAAGCAATTGTAGATCCAGTGACAACCTATGCATATGATCAAGGAGTTATGCAATGAAATAAAGACTATTCTATGGGAAAGAAGCATGCCACTGTATTATATTAAATAATAGGAAGAGAGATTATAATCGGATGCCTTGATGTCATAAGGTTCCTCCCAACAGTTCCTTCCTTTCCACACACTTCTTACTCCAATGGATTCTAAGACTGTGGATCTGATAGCTACTCACAATCTATCTTAACAAAGAAAAGCTCAAATCCAACATAAATTTTCCAAGCTCCATCCAACTCAATCAGGCTAACTTTCTCCATGAGATCTCCTCTCCTTTTATACGCTGAAGAGGATAAGGTGAGGAGGTTAGGATGATCCCACTAAATCATGAAAGTGAGTAAGATCCAAACCATTTGGAGGCCAACTCACCATAGAAGCTTCTCCTTCTAGAAGCATCAAGAAAATGCTCATTTTTACCACGTATGAAGTTGGCCACACCCTAGCTATAATGCAGCCTGTGGAAACTCCATGACCTAGCTATAGTGAAACCTGTAGAAATCAGGAATTTCTGCACCTTGCATATAGAGAAGCCTGCAGAAATCCTCCAAACTAGGGTTTTTACAGAGGAAAACACAACTTATTCTCTCAGGGAAAGTTCTTCTCTCTTCTTTCTTCAAGAATTCAGGCCACTGACCCTTCTGAAGGCAACATATAGGTTTACATCATTAACGGTCGTAAGGGTGACGAAAATAATGTGTAACAGAGAGCCCCCCAAAGTATGAAGTTAGAACAGAGTGATAGTTGATATACTTTGTCGAGTGTGTGTAGGGAACAAGGAACAGTTGGTCGAAAACCTGCGAACAAACAAGGAAATACAGTACAATAATATATCCTCACTAAGGTATGCATTCCCATACTCAAAATAAAAATGACTCAAAGAATAAATTCCAACATACGAAGATCCATGTCAAGTAATACAGGTCATGGCCACCAGACATACACTGTGGATCCATGCCATTATGACTCAAATATGAACATTGCCACCAAAAATACATTGTGGATCTATGTGTTAAGGACTCAAATTTGAGCATAGCCACGAGAAATGCAATATGGATCTATGCAACATTAGACTGAATATAGTCCAACGCAACCTAAATCCGTGAGAAAATATTCAAGGTCTTCATCTCCACCACTCTAAGTACGAATCTAACCATGTGAATACATGTGTTGAAGTCAAACATGGTATAAACCACTTGATTACCAGTCATTAGTGAATAACGTTAACACGTGCAAGGGAAATCACCAATAATGTCAATGACTCCCAAGGTACTACACTAGTACAATCCAGCAAATGCGAATCAATGATCTGAGGTTGAACATTCAATGGAATCTCTTGATCAGTGGTCAATAATGAAAACCCACTATCGAAAGAGAGGAAACTTGACATTGAGGCATGCAAGTTCCAAGGTACCAATTAGTTTCTAAGTCTAAATATTGGATAACGAGTTGAAGTCGACAGAAATGAATCATCACGGGAGGGCCTTAATGTATCCCCCATCAATGAAACGAAACAAGTAACAAGATTTGATGTAGATCAGATTAGTATGTGATTCATGACTGACTCAAGGATGGTTGATGCAATAGAAGGCTTAAGGACTGCAGAAATGGCCGATGCAATAGAAGGATTTCTGGGTTGAACTTATCTTTGAACATATTGATGACACGACAATTGTCTTGGAAACACTGACTCAACAACAGGGATCACAGACCAATTTGTAATTTTATAAAGGAGTATGATCAAGAGACAGGTATATTTTGCAACTTAGACACAAAGCAAGTGAAAGGGTGTCAATGTTCAAAAGTGTCTCTTCGATGGAATACAAGTTTATACACATTTCTTTCCCAATTTTTCCCCCACCATTTCTGGAGAGTACCTCTTTATTTTTACGCAAGATTGAGGAGGATAACATATTCTTGTAATGTAAGTTCATCCTTCGAATGAGTCCTTTAGAGTATGTTTAACGAACCCTAGGAAGGAGTGGTTTGGTCCCATATGGGCCTTTCAAGTTTTGTTTAACGAGTCCAAATATAGAAAACTCAGGGGGTTTTCATGTTTTGAGAGTCTAAAAAACACTTAAAGAGAACTCTCTCAATTCCTTCTTCATAAAGTAGTCTTATGAGACCGAAAAAGAGATAAAATATCACTCAACAGATGTTTTCTTCAAATACTTTAACGAGCGTGAAAATAAAAAGGTCACTCGACAATCTTTTCATGTTTAGAGAGTCTAAAAAGAGCTTAAAGGGAACTCCAGTGGGTTCCTTTTTATTATAACCTTTACGAGTCTGAAAAAGTGATAAAAGTATACTCAGTTACATTCTCATTGATTTACAAGCATGAGAAAGAACAAAGACTAAGATTGGTAACTTATTCGCATGTATTTATGAGCATGAGAAAGAAAAAAGACTAAGCTCGGGATTGTTTTCATTTTTACGCAAGCTTTAAAACAAAACAAAACTATGCTTGGGATAGATTTTTTTTTTTACACAAGCTTAAAACTAAACTAAACTATGCTTGGACCTGGTTTCACTTTCTCACAAGCTCGAGCCAAAGGAAACTATGCTTGGACCTGGTTTCACTTTCTCACAAGCTCGAGCCAAAGGAAACTATGCTTGAGGTAGCTAGTTTCATTTTACACAAGCTTGAACCATCAAAAAATATGCTTGTGATAGCTGGTTTCATTTTTACACAAGCTTGAACCATCGAAAACTATGCTTGTGATAGCTGGTTTCATTTTTACACAAGCTTGAACCATATAAACCTATGCTTGTGACTTCCCAATGCATGGTTGGTACTTAGCTCCCATCATAAGAAGATAGTGGATCAACTTCAACATGAATTCCAGAGGCTGGAAGCATTTCCCCCCAAGCTTTGTTTCATCCAATGAAACAGATGAAGGAAATGAAGCTTCAAATTCTAGATGAAGGACTTGACTCAAAAAGAGAGGGGGAAACCTATTTCATTTTTTGACGAGCTTGACACAGGGACTAGAACTATGCTCATAAGCTATGTTTCATTTTTTAACGAGGTTGGTACAGAGACACGAAAACTATTCTCATAACCTTTGTTTCATGGTTTAACGAGGTTTCCATAGAGACGTAAAACTATCCTCGTAGCTGGTTTCATTTTTTAATGAGCTTGAAATCAGAAAACCATGTTTAAGGCTGGTTTCATTTTTTAACAAGCTTGAAATAAGGAAATCGTGCTCCAAGCCTTCTTGATCATGGCTTCCAAGAGGACAGTGCTCTGGAAGGACACCATGTCAAGGGAAAAAACTCAGTCATGGCCTCTAAGAGATCTTCACTTGATGGAAGAAACACACCCTGGAAGGAACACATGTCGAGGGATTCGATAGGGGTAAGGAGGTCAAGCTCTAAAAGCCCTACCAAAGAGATCACCATGTCAATGACCGGATCCAAGTGATAAGGGAGTGAGCTTATAGAGAGAGGCTCATCAGCATCAGTAGGTAAAGACATGGGAGACAATGCCACATAATTGACCTGTGGAAGAGGTGATAACGAATGCATATAAGAACCACTAAGGGAGGTAATCCAATCACAACCGATGAAGGAAAGTTGATCAATAGTCACCATTCTTCCATCGTGTAGGAAATATATCGCACAAAAAAGAGTGGACACAATATCTTTCATGGCATAGACATAATCCCGTCCAAGGAGTAAAGAGAAATCCAAAGGGACTTGGACTACCAAGACATCAATAAAGACAGTTTTCCCTCCCAAAGTTACAAGAAAATGTGGAAGGGTCACTAAAGGTTGACTGGTTCTTCTATTAAAGGATAACAGATTCTACATAACTGGCGCAAGTTGAGGACAACCCAAAGCTTTCCAAGCAAGAGAGGACAAAATACTAACATACGCACCTTCATCTATCAGCGTCTGAGGAATGCCCCGACCACAAACCTGTACTGTAATTTGGAAAGGAATGTGAGAGGGAAGAAGAGGTTTGGTTAGCACACTCCAATCAAAATAGATGGGCTCATTACTTGGAGGAGGTTCCACAGGAGAAGGAGGAATACCCCATGGCATGGTAGAGTCTGTATCAATGATAAAAACATGGGTAGTATTGGGTTTACTCTCGAGCGGGAGAGTAGGATTGACTGATAATGACATCAAATCGACCACTTGGGTTTCATTCTCCAAGGGGAGAATGGGGTCGATAGGTGGAAACAGATCGACCACTTGGGTTTCACTCTCTAACGAGAGATTGGGATTGACCGAAGATGGGATCGAATCAACCACTTGGGTTTCATTCTTTAATGAGAGAGTGGGATCAACTGAGGATGGGATCGGATTGACCACTTTGTCAACTGGTTCAACTAAGGACGTGACCATATTGATGACATGATCAACTAGACTAATCGATGAAGGGAATGGATTGATCCTTCCATCAACTATAGGAGGGTCGAGAGTAAGCTTGTGATAAGCAACTGGAAGTTGAGGCTTTGAAACACTCATGTCTTCCAATAATTTTGAGGCTTCATCCATACGAGGGAAAAGGTGAGTTAGATGACTCCCTTTGCATAACATACACAGTAACTTGACTCTACTTTCTTCTTCCCAATAGTATCTTGACTGGTTGACGGGAGGTCGTCAACATGTTTTTCAGAGGTTGACAACATGGGTTGGCGAGGGTGTGTAGACCATGATTCTATAACCTTGGATAGACTAGGGAAATCCTTAAGAAGATGGGTACCCTTACTAAGCCTGCAAAGGTACTTGGGCTTACGGGTTGTTTGGGTGATCCTGACATCATCAACACTCCTATCATGTTTAAGAGTAACTGGTTTCATTCGTAAGGTTCCTCCCAATAGTTCCTTGCTTCCCACACACTTCTTGCTCCAATGGATTCTGAGACTATGGATCTAATAGCTACTCACAATCTATGTTGACAAATCAAATCTCAAAGCCAACATAAATTTCCCAAACTCCATCCAACTCAATCAAGCTAACTTTCTCCATGAGATCTCCTCTCCTTTTATAAGTTGAAGAGGATAAGGTGAGGAGGTTAGGATGATCCCACTAAATCATGAAAGCAAGTAAGATCCAAACCATTCGAAGGCCACCTTACCATAGAAGATTCATTTTCTAGAAGTATTTAGAAAATGATCATTTTTCCCACGTACAAAGGTCGCTGCACCCTAGATGTAATGCAGGTTGTGGAAACTCCATGACCTAGCTATATTGCAACCTGCAAAAGTTAGGCATTTATGCACCCTACATATAGAGAAGCCTGTGAAAATCCTCCAAAATAGGGTTTTTACAAAGGAAAACACAACTTATTCTCTCAGGGAAAGTTTTTCTCTCTTCTTTATTTAGGAATTCAGGCCACTGACCCTTCCAAAGGAAACATATAGGTTTACATCATTAATGGTCATAAGGGTGATGAAAATAATGTGTAACAGAGAGACCCCCAAAGTATGAAGTTAGAATAGAGTGATAGTTTATATACTTTGTCGAGTGTGTGTAGGGAACAAGGAACAGTTGGTCGGAAACCTGTGAACAAACAAGGAAATACAGTGCAATAATATATCATCACTAAGGTAGGCATTCCCATACTCAAAATACAAATGAATCAAAGCATAAATTCCGACATGCGAAGATCCATGTCAATTAATACAGGTCATGGCCACCAAACATACACTGTGGATCCATTCCATTATGACTCAAATCTAAACATAGCCACCAAAAATACACTATGGAACTAT
This sequence comes from Picea engelmannii, assembly GCA_009831015.1. NCBI lineage: Eukaryota > Viridiplantae > Streptophyta > Pinopsida > Pinales > Pinaceae > Picea > Picea engelmannii. Next base: position 37,281 of record ML830285.1, on the reverse strand, counting down.
GTGTTAAATACTCAAATTTGAACATAGCCATGAGACATACAATATGGATCTATGCAACAGTACACTGAATATACTCCAACACAACCTRAATCTGTGAGAAAATATTCAGGGTCTTCATCTCCACCACTCTAAGTAACTCTGCCAGTCTCAATGCAACCTCAGGTTTAACCCTTGTGTGAGAAGGGMTTCCCAGGACAAAATGTAGCAATTGGACTTCACTGCTCCCTAACACAAGATCCTATGTTTGTTTGCAGATTTGGAAAGTTATCTTTCACAGCTATTCCAAAGCCCTACAACTAATCTAATGTAGGTTTTCTACCAGAAAATATAAAAACGTTTAATCAATTTTTATAAGCGCTTTATTTTATGGTTGTTGTTACTCAAAAGGAAAATGGCATGGACAATATGGTGTTTTGACTGACTTGAAAGTTATGCAAAGAGGTGAAGATGCAATCTTTTCATTTCGATGAAAGCTATGCTACTAGAAGGAGAAAACATTTATCATTCCCATATTCCCAATGTCCCAAAATTTTAAAACTCATCAATATCAATATTCTCAAGAAATGAGAAAAAGAGACTGTACACCAATGCACGATTCATAATTTAAGACCAAAAATGCCAAGAATCATGTAATTTCGCTACTTCAAATGCAAGGAAGCCCCCAATCTAATATAAGGAAAGAAATTACATTTTTTTGTTTCAAAGAGACACTAAAACAAATAACAAAACACTTCAAAAAAAAAACAACCCAAACTAAGTTTCTCTTTTAACACGATTTATTCAGAAAAAGAAGTATTCTTTCACTAAACAATTCTAAAGAAAAACAATGCTTTGTAACTAGAAGACGCTCAAAGCAAGAGACTAAATCTTTGAAAAGAAAACAAAGCAAAGATGGCTAAAAGTAGTTTCAAAGATGTTAATAAGACTGCAAATAGATCATAATCAAACCCAAAAATTCACCCCAAAACCAAATCCAAGGTTTGGGTAAGGAAAAAAACCATAAAAAATCAAAATTTTCACAATTTATGTAGGTTGTAGACTAACATAGTGCATAAATCACTGATTTCCGCAGGACATAAATGGGTAGGGTGTGGAGTTTATGTACTGGTATAAACAGGTAGGGTGCAAAAATCCTTGGTCGCTGCACTGTCCCCCAAAGCAGGGTGCGGAAATCAAACAAAAATGGAAAAAATTAAAAATTATGAAGGTTTTCCAGTGAACTTTAATAGTCAGAGAGTCAAATTGGATCTCCCAGTGACCTAGAAAATAGAAACTAAGCAATCAAAGCAAGAAATAAAGACAAACTAGGAAAACATTATGTTCCCCAGTGTAGTCCCCAATTTTTTTATCGGATAAATCGGTAAATGCAGACATAAACTAATCTCCCTAGATCCACCTAAATCTAGAACAAAAAAAGACAAGACATGACGCTTTCCCTAAGTTATAATCATTGAATTTACTACCAAAGGAGGAATGGATGACATACCTTTATATATCGCTTCCTTATATCTCTATTTTCCCTACTTCGCTCTGGGTCTCTTGTGAGATCAAATCTGTAATGACACAAACCAACCAAAGTGAAAGAAGAAATTGTAGATTCAATAACAACCTATGCATATGATCAAGGAGTTATGTAATGAAATAAAGACTATTGTATGGGAAAGAAGCATTCCACTGTATTATATTAAATAATAGGAAGAGA
>ML830283.1:56527-72863 GCA_009831015.1 Picea engelmannii | reverse complement strand
ACAAGATTGGTAACAATGCCTTTCATTTAGATTTGCCTCCTTATATGCAAATGTATGCAGCTGTTAATGTTGAGAATTTGAAGTTGTATGAGCCTCCTTTGATTGATGATCAAGGAGAGCATGTTTAAATTCCTTCTATAGATGATTTTTCCCCAGAATATCTTATAGAACTGCATGAAGACACAATCCTTGACAAGAGAATGCGAACTTCAAAACAAGGAAATGTGGAGTATCTTCGAGTTGGTCTTAAAGGTACAAATCCAAGCAAATCCAAGTGTATTGAGGTTGGAAAGGTGAGGGAGCTATACCCTCATCTTTAGATAGACTGAAAATAGTCTTTTGGAGGTCCAAAAGCTTTCCAATGGGGAGGTGTGATCCAGGGGATCAAATTTTGCTCAAAACTTCAAAGTGCTCGGAATCACTTCAAATCGAATAGGAGCGTAGGCCTCATCATTATGAACCCAACGCAACTCATTTGGATTCAAATGGACATCGGGAGCAAGATATATCACATTCTGTTCAAAATGACAAATAGGCAAAAAAAGGGATGCCGATTGTACAGTCTGTACAGTTTGTACGGCTGCTGGCGTGGCAGTTCGTACAACATGTGGCAGGGCTGAGTGGCAGACAGTTGGCAGATGTGGATGAATGACATTGCAACATGTGGTTGTATTTGGTTGGCACCTTGTTATTGGTTGTTTGTATAAAACTTTATTGGAGTCCACCGGGTTCGAACCCGTGACCTCCACCCACGAGTACAACCTTTGCAAATTTTGCATTGCCAATGCACCACACCATAATCCTTATTATATATATGGTTTCATATTTATTTAATTTTGAGTTTGTTATGTATTGGTGTGGGGGTCCGAGTTGGGGCTTAGCCCCAGCCCCCGGTCGCATACATTATAACAATATGACCATATGTATTACCATATGTGCACGCGCCGGTATGTGTTTTGGTTGGATTTGAATTCGGTTCAATAGTTATACAAACGACCCACCACTTGTCCTTTAACCATTGGCTTGTGGAAATGGGGGCCTATGTTTGCGTTTGCGCGTGGTCACATGGGCCACATGACCTCGCCCTTGACGGTTAGGGGCTAGGTGCGCCCATAACCGTCCTACAGTTTGCATGGTTTACGCGGTTGCATTCGGTGCTGAGTTTTAACGCTTAAATATGTGTGTGGGCTAGGTTGAGCCAAAAAGGGTGCAATTTGTAGATGCAGAGACAACAAGTTTGAAGGGGGACTTCCAGGAAGGCTATCTTCTTCAATTTTTGGCCAAACGAGGTGCCGAAAAAGCCCAGCTAGGGGTTTTTGGACGTTCTGAAGCCATTGGAGTAGTCTATTTGGCATTTTGAGCATTGTAAAACACATTTTTGAGCACTTTGAGCAAATAATACAAATGATCCATTGGAAGTTGGACCAGGAGATGTAGCCCAAGAGAGGGGTGAACTCCTTTATCATTTGCTGTGTTATGTGTTTTGTGTTCACTGTTTATTGTTGCTATTTATATGCATCTTTGAAGAGTATTTTTCATAAAATTTTTGTTGCAAATTGATCCATTTGCATTTTAACACATAAAATTTAACTTGCAAATATTTTCAAGAATACATGTCTTCTTCATTTTTAGATCAAACAACCACTTTGAATATATAATCTCAACAACATCAAAATGAAGGCTCCTTATGGAAAAGACTTTATAAATTTCCATGTATAGATCCAAATGGTACAAAACTATAGGTAATGTTAGGAATGAATGCTTTAGAAAAGAACTGTGAAAAGAACCAAAGAACGCCCTAGAAGGAGTGAAAAAATCCATATTAGTATTTATATCTTTAAAATCCTAGACAAATCTTAGAAGAGATGATATAAGAAAACCCTAGTTCTAAAATATAACAAATATGCCATTAGCCAATAGTTTTTGGATCAAAAAACGAATTAAGAGACTAAGGTTCACACCCACTCTAATACCATGTTGATATTTAAAAGGGTCATCAAAAGAATTGATGGAACAAAATATCACCCAAATTCTAAAATAACCTCTTCACAAGTGTGCTAAAGAGATATAGGTCTAGTGCATTTGAGAGAGTGTGCCAATGCCAATCACAAGTGCTAAAAAAAATACACAAGTGTGCCTAAGACAAATATGCCACTCACAAAAACATGATCTCTTAGATGATAATTAAAGGAGGAGCTAGGATTTGATTTAATGGCATGGAGATCACAATATTTTGGTTGTGGGAAGTACTACATTTGTCCTGTCTTGTATTCATTGATTGGCCTAGATGGCTTGTCCATTCAATGATCCCTTATCATTAGGTGAGGCTCAATGAATTTGATGGATTCACCTAAAATTTATATGATCCTACATGGAGGTGAGTCTGAACCAATTATTAATGATGGCACCCTCTTGACCTAGAGTTCTTTGAGCTTGAGTATGTTAGTCTAATTCATGAATTTCGGGAGGGCCCTATTCTTGGGTATTTTGTGGGAAGGATACCCTCAAAGTGATTATTTGAAACCAGGTTTGTGAACTTTATGGATGGAAATACATACACATGTGGATCCTTACTAAAGGTTTATTCTTCCTATTCCAGTTCACTAATCCTGCACATGTGAAGGGAATATTGAATCATGACCTGTGGATATGAGAAAACATCCTTGTGGTCCTAAACTAGTGGACCAATTATTTATTGGTTGATAAAATACCATAGTTTTCCTCCTTTGTATGGGTAGATTTCCTAGGACTTCCTATGCGATTTTATCTTTCTTTTTGGTAAAGTGTTTCCCATTTGGGAGAATTTATCTTCAAAGAATCAAAATGATATTTTATCCCTGGGCCTCAACATTATGTGTGTGGGGAGGTAACTTGTCCTAAAACCTTAAGGATGTCATGTATATTCAAATTGGTAGCTAGATGCCACTTGGATGAATCACCATCTAGTCTACTACATCAATCTACTAGATACCTATTTTAGGTGCGAGAGTCTTGATCATAGATTTTAGGATTACCCTTTGATGGCCCAAATTTAATATAAGAGGCCTCATCACGAATAACCCTTCCTATGCTTGAATCTATTCAAAATCCCAAGGTGAGTGAAGGGATTTGGATGGAAGTGGTGGAGAAAGGGAAGAATTTTAATGTTCCTGATACCTAATCTGTGAAAACCCACTAGTGAAGCCTCCAACCGACAAGGTCCTAATGACAAATGATCATATCTATGAGGCTACTCCAAATACCTCCAAGGCCTTGGCTTGATATGTAGCCACTATGGTAGTAATAAAATTTCTCACTCACCACCATTGATATTGAACTCATAATAAATTGTTTCTATATCCTTTGATAGTGCCACCAAAAGGGTGAAGTAGGCCACCCTAGGTTCTTTTTGACCTAGCACCACATCTTATGGCAATCCTTTTGGTACTATTCAATCCCTCAAATCATATGAAGCAAAAATTCCAAATTTGGATTTTTTTTAATGAAAGTGACTTTGTGGAAAGTTTGAGGTCTCAATGGCCTTAACCAAAAGCACATTATTTTCTAGGTGTTGAGTTCTCTAAGTAGGAAAAACTTTGTTTATTTGCAAGAGATCAAAGTTATAGGGGGCATGCTTCATACCTTCCTAGAAATAATTTGTCTTAAGCCACAATTTTTATTATCACTTTGATGGGAAAGAGGGAGTTGTTATCCTTGTCTCTTCCAAGATTTCTAATGCCATTGTGGATTGGGGTAAGGACCCCTCCCAAAGAATTGCATAGATCCTTCTAAATTTGGATGGTAAAATGCTATGGTTAGAAAATATCTATGCCTCAAAAAACATCAAGAACATGTACAGTTTTTTCTTCTCATCAAGTCTTTTCATTTCCCATATGGTGTTAACCCTCTTCCCCTGGTTTGCAAAATTATGAAAAAAAAAATTGTTTTCATCACCCTTCTCTAACCATACAATCCTACACCAAGAGAACTTCTCAACACTCATATACATGTTCAAAGACTCTACAATGCTTTTCAAAGTGTCTCCCTTCTCTAGCGGAACCTTCTTGGTTTCCACCATGTATCTCACGAAATGGTATTGTACATCAATATGATTTGTCCAGGAATGGTAAGTTGCATTATTTTCCAAGAAAATTGCACTTTGACTGTCACAATTTATCCTCATAGATTGATGTTCAAACCCAATCCCTTATCCCAATATATGCAACCAAATTTCTTCCTTGATTGCATGGGTGGATTCCATGTATTTATCTTCTATTTTTGACAATGCTACTACTGCCTATCTCTTACTCATCCAACTAATCGCTCCATTCAACATTTTAAACACATATATTTTGGTTGAACTTCTTAGATAAATATCTCCATCCTAGTTGGCATAAACAAATCCATATGCATTCACTTTCATGTCAGTTTTAGGTTTCTCTTGGTAACATATTCCATGCTTTGTTGTGCCACACAAGTACCTAAACACTCTCTTGACAATAGTCTGTTTCTCTTTCCCAAGTGTCGACATGTACCTTCTCAATACTCCTATTGCATGGGAAATATCTGGTTGAGTGCAGACCATTGCATACATTAGACTACCAACAACAATAGCATAGGGAACATATTCCATGTCCTCCATGTATTCAATAGTTAGTCTTACCCCTACAGGAATAGGTACCTTGATTGGTTTGCACTCCTACATGTTGAGACATTTTAATATTGTTTCAATCTACTTCCTCTAATTTAAGCAATTTTTTATAACTTATCGATCTCTCTTAATCTCCATTCCCATAATGAATTTATCACCATCGAGATACTTCATGTCGAACTTGGAGGATAGATACATGTTCACCTCCTTTATAGCATCCATGTTGTTTCTAACCAACAACGTGTCATCAACATACAATACTACATAGATGAAAATTTTGGTACCACATCCTTGGTGGTTTCTTTAAACCATAAAGGAATCTCTTTAGCCTACACACTAGCTCTTTCTTTCCCTTTACTACAATTCTTTCAGGATGTTTCTTGTATATTTAGTCTTTCAGGTCCCCACGTAGGAATGTTATCTTTACACCCATTTTCTCTATCTCAATATCAAATGATGCAGCCAATGACATTAGTAATCTAATGGAATTTAATTTTGCAACATGAGAGAAAATATCACCGAAGTTAACTCCCTCGACTTGTGAATACCCTTTCACTACCAGTTGAGCTATGTACTTTTCAACTTGACCTATTGTGTTCAACTTCTTCTTGAACACCCACTTGTTATCGATGGGTTTCCTTCAATTAGGTAGCTCAACCAAATTCCATGTCTCATTATTATGCAAAGATTACATTTCTTCAATCATGGCCTCCTCCCAAAGTCCACCCTTTATCGATTCAACTACTTCCCTGGTTGACCTAGGATCATCATGAGTGGAAGATAACACAAATGCAGAACATAAATAAGGTGGAATATACCCTTCATCTTGTTTTCTTACTCGTATAGAGCTCCTTACAACTAAAGTCTATAGTTCCTCCTCTTCATCGGATTCAGTCGACTCATCTAAATCATGTTCCTCGTTCCTTAGCTCAAACATCAGTTTCTCTAGTTCTTTCTCCCTTGGTTCCTCTTCATTCCTATTACTTCTGACTTCCCTTAAGATCACATCTCGACTATAAAAAAAAATTGTCATCACCAGATCCCACATCTTATATCATTTCATTTTTTTCTTATAACCGATGAAAATACACATGACTTCCTTATTGTCCAACTTGTTCCTCTTTTCCTTGGGAACATGCACAAATGCATCACGACCAAAAAATTTGAGATGTGAGAGAGAAGGATTCTTACCAAAACATACCTCATGTGGATTCATGTCAACTAGAATTGATGAAGGAGATCTATTTACCAGATAAAAGGTAGTGTCAAATGCCTCTACCTAGAATTCTTGTGGTATCGCAACACCACAGAGCATCCTCCTTGCCTTTTCCATCAACGCCCTATTCATTCTTTCAACAAATCCATTCTAATAAGGGGTATATGGAGTGGTTTATTGGCGTTTTATGCCACATTTCTTACAAAACTGTTTAAACTCCTTACCACATAATTCACCTTTGTTGTCAGTTCTCAACACCTTGATCTTCTTATGTATCTGGTTTTCCACAAGAGATTTAAACTCTTTGAAATTACCGAAAAACTCATGTTTCTTTGCCGGGAAATACAACCATGTCTTCCTGGTGATCTGAATTCGGGAGCGATAAGTTTCCAATAATCGGTTGTTCTGTCACTCCTTCAAAAGGGTCAGTAATAGATCGTTTTACTTGAGCGATTTGCAATAAAAGGTAAATTTGAAGTCTTATGTGCTTGAATTCGAAGTGAATGAAAACCTCTTTAGTCTTCCTTATGTGCAATATGTCATGCTTGCCTTGAACATCCTATGTGCGGAAATTCATGGAAAAAAACAACATAAGAACATAATACACATAATGGATAAGACACTTCACTTGGTAACGGACTTCACCCTTGCAGTGGGCTACCTCTTCGGGCCATGCTCCAAAGCCTGACCGCTTTATTCTTCTCGATGTAATGATGTCTCTCCTTTACAAGTTGTAAGGACAAAGTCCCTCTTCGATGACAACAACAAGAGATCGGAATGTGATCAGGAATGTATTAGGCTTCACAAGTTCTCATACTCATTAGGCATCCATGATGCTGACATGGACATCATTCCCACATACTCAATACATAAAAAGATGAAGAATAAAATATGACCCCCATCAACATGGAGCCATCAAAAGCCTTAGATCTGCTGCTGAGATCCAAAACATAAATATGCAGCCCATACAAAAGATCTCGGAACCCACGAGAATCAGAACTGCTTCATTGGCCACTTGTCATGCAAGTGCCACAATTTCTCTGTCACATATAACTGATTGATTTGATGTGAAAGGAGATAAGAAACAAATATATAGAAGGAATAAGTTGATCTTGCTGACTTGCTACAACTTCTCCCTTCTCCTTCAGACCTATAACACGCATGATATGCTACAACAATTAATGAAAAAAAACAACATAATAAAAAGCATGCTTACATTGGCTTCTCCAACACTTAGATTGTTGATATGAAGCTCTGCTGCAAAAACAGACATCGTCATTGAATTCGTGTCATCGAATTACCCAAAAATGATTGTCAAATTGTCTCCATCCGAGTCGAACACTTTCAGGCCCAAGAGACACCTCTGCCTCGGTTACCGTGCCACTGCATTTGCAATAAATGACTCATTCTGAAATTAAGTTTTTGAAGTATTGCTCAGATCAGGAAACTAACATCACCATTGCGTTCGTGGCATCATTTTACCTAAAAGTGACTGTCTCCATGCCTCAATCCAAGTCGAGCACTTTCTGGACCCAAGAGACAACCTTGCCTCGATTTGCGTGCCAAAATCCGTACAGTCCATACGGATTCTGTAGCAAGCCGTACGTATGCGCTCAGTACTCTATGCACTGGTGTGTCTGCTCTATGCACACACTGCCCCGAACTCAGAACCGGATCCCTGCTTATATAATATTTCCGGGAAGTTGTATAATAAATGACTCTGCTGGTAGAGCAGTTAGCGGAGGCTAAATTAAGTTGTAGGTTGGTGGAGGTCCCGGGTTCGTATCCCATGGGCCTCTCCTTTTGGCGCATGGTTAAAACCGTTTTGGTGTGCCCCTTCTAAATATAGCGAGAAGGTTAGATTTGGCGGTTGGTGGAATATTCCCCTAACTTGGCGGAACTGCCGCCATATTTGGTGGTTCTTTAAATATATATTTTTTAAATATTTTTTCACAAGTTGATATTGTGCATTTCGGGGGTGCCATGTGGCACCTCCCCATTGGGCCCTGTGGAAACCTCTGATTCGTCCACTCGGTTGCTGACGTCACCACTGTACCGGACCGTCCACGTCATCCTGAACACGTGGCACCTTCTGGGTGGTGCCATGTGGCATCACCTAGGGGTGCCACGTGGCACATTTTTCACTCATCCACGTGGCACCCTAAAAAAATCAAATTTGAGTGACACATGGCAGCCTCTAGTGCTGCCACATGGCATGCTGACATCATGTTGATGTCATCATGGCACGTGTCACTCTATGCACTTTCCACGTAGGCTGTACAGATGCTGACATCATCCATACGGATGCTGATGTTAGCAGTATGGATGCTGACTCATCCCTGCTAACTGGGCTGGGTTGACCAAAACTTTGACCGCTTATAACTTTTGATTTGTAACTCTGTTTGACGAGCCGTTTGCGTCGTTGGAAAGCTTGTGACGCACTCTTCGCGATCATGTAATTTTAATGGAGTTTTTTCAACTTTGACTTTTGCCCTTTTTCTGCCTGCCGAGGCCATCCTGAGCCTCCTAGGACACTTCTGTGCGTTCTGGGAAACTTCTAAAACTTCTTTGATGTTCCCTAGATCCATCCGGATCACCTGGAGAAATCATCTACGAATAATACAAATATCATCTTAGTGATGCAATAGGTACAATCCCAAACACATCACTATGTAATAATTCCATAATCCTTTTTCCCTTGTAGCTCCGAATGGGTATCTCATGGGATTCTATTTTCCATAGATGCAATGTTAACATAAATCAACTTCCAAAGAACAAATAGGTAAACCTTTGACCATATCTTTGTTGTGCATAGATCAAAGGCCTTTTCCCCAAATATCTCCCATCCTCTAGTTCCATAACATGGTCTAGTTGATTAGACAAGGAACAATTGAGTCAGTCTCAGGAACAGTTGTATTGTTGCATCCAGTCGAACCGACACTCCCCAAAAACTTGTACAAGGTTTTAGTTTGATTTCCTCTCATCAACACCATCACTCCCTGAACCATTTTATATGAATCCTTCTCAAATACAGTCTGCACACCTGCATCACTCATTTTGTTGATAGATATTAGATTTCTTTCCAAACCTGGAATATGTAGCAAACATGGAAGGATTCTACTCCACCCATCCTTTAACACCAATCAGACTCTACCTCGTCCAAAAATCTTGGTTCTTGAATCGTCTCCCAGGAATACATCTTCTCATATTCATAGAACCATTCCTTGTGAGGTGTCATATGAAAGGACACACTTTATTCGATCAACCAAACATCATAATATAACTGAGTACTAGTTGACACCAAATACACATCCCCTCCTTCATCTGGAAAAGTCTTTCTTTCAGTTGACTACTTCTCTTTAGCTCCTCGACTTTTCTCATGAGCCTTTGACTTGCCATCCCTTTTCTAATGCTAAACTTTACTGCACTTCCAACATTTTCTCGTCAATTGAACCGATGATTTAGATCTACCCTTAGACTTATTCTTTCTACTAGATAATTTCCCTTTTCCTCTGTTGATCGGTCGACCTCTCACCATCAAGGCATCCTTTGTTGATCCTTCCATGTTATTCCACCTCACTTCCTCTCACATAAGAGATACAATCACATCTTCAAGAATTAAAGTGGTTTAATTACTCCCAATAGCCACGACTAAGCTATCTCATGAGTCTGGAAAATAACACAATAGATTGATACATTTCTCCTCTTTAGTGATTTTCATATCCACAGACAATAGCTGAATTATCACAGTATTGAATGCATCCAGGTGCTCTTTTACTAAGTTACCATCACTCATCCTTAGAAGGTACAATTTATTTCGAAGAAATAACTTGTTTACCAAGGATTTCAACTGGTACAAGTTCCCCAACTTATCCCACAGTTTCTTTCCAATGTCTTCAGCTGAGACATTTAGCAATACCAAATCTGCAAGACAAAGTCAAATCATACTCCTTTCCTTCCTTTCGAGTTTCTCCCAATCTTCCTTCGACATGGCCATTGGAATTGATTTAGGATCCACAATGACCCACTGTTCTCGAAATATAAGGATATCTCCCATTTTAAGATTCCATGGCTCAAAATTCTAGCCATTAAACTTCTCAATCTCAATCCTATATTTTCTTTCCATTCTTTCAAGCACAAATCACTACCTTACGACTCCCACTAGACCTAGTTTTAGTACAGATCCAAGAATGAGTCAAACCCTTAGCGAAAAAGGTGTCCCCCTAAAGCCAATATCTTCTTAAATACAAAATCTACTCAACCTTGATCTGGTACCAAATGTAGGGAAACTAAACCTAACATGAGAGAAAAGATAGAATTAAAACAAGAAGTAAAACCATGAAAATCACATACAATACACATATATTTACCCTAGAAACCCTTAATTGAGAAAATTGACAATGCATGAGAAACTCCCACTCTTATGTTGTCTTATTCATTCACCGAATAAAGAGTTACATGACTAACCTTGGTCCACACCTAAGACCAATTCATCATCCTATTACTCCCTTGCTTTATTACAATAACAACTCTACAACCATTTAGCTTTCTGTTCATGACCATTGCACTATTTTTTAGGATAGTCTTACATAATTCCATATTTATATTCATTTTATATATTAAACCCCTAATTCATGGCACCCAAAAACAATTATAGATCCATGAAGATGATAGGTTGTGATCCCATAATTCTTGGGATTTTGTCTATGGTTTCGAAAACTAGTCGAATACTAGATGACTATGAATTGACCATCCATTTGACCACCTTTCGACCTCCAGTAATCTAACATGTCGACCTCCATTCGGCTAATCTATCAACCATTGACTTAACTTAATCGTTTAGCCGATCATCCTCGACTAGCCAATCGCTTGACTAAATTTCCACTCCAAAGAATATAACATCCCAACATTCTTCCACTTGTTGTCTTCTTTGCAGAAACATGAGAAAATAAAATTTCATTCATTGACCAAGGGAAACAATGCCCATTGCCTCTCTACACCAAGAGAATTGATCAACACTCACATACTTGGTCAAAGAGTCTGCAATGTTTTTCAAAATGTCTACCTTCTCTAGTAGAATATTCTTGTTTTCCACCATGTCTCTCATGAAATGGTATTGTACATCAATATGCTTTGTCCTAGAATGGTAAGATGGGTTCTTTACCAACAAAATTGCACTATGATTGTCCCAATTTATCCTCATATCTTGTTATTCAAACCTAGTCCATGAACATAATCTATGCAACCAAATTGCTTCATTTATTTTATGGGTGGTTGTCATGTATTTAGCTTCTATTTTCAACAAGGCTAATATCGCTTGTCTTTTACTCATCCAATTGATTGTTCCATTCAACCACCTTTTGACCTCTTATTGGCTAACCTGTCGACCTTGAGTCGGTTAACCTATTAACCATCGACTTGACTTAACCATTTAGTCGATCAATCACCTAGTAGATGATCCTTGACTATCCAATCAATTGACTAAGTTTCCACTGCAAAGAATATAACATCCCAACACTCCCACCCTCTCCTAGGCTCTGATATAACAACATATCTTTACTAGCTTGAGAAAAAACCTCACTAGGATTATGGTGTCCTCTTTCCACCCTTTGGTGAGAGAAAAAACTTGTATTAAGTTTGCACTCCTCGAGAAGACTCCCCTTGGTATAGACATTAAGTTCTCCAAATTGGCTTTCTTTTGATTCCTCCTTCCTAAAGTTCTCCAAACCCTTGGATTTTGAAACCAATTGTCCCCTAGGATTTGACTCCTCACGTGTATACTTGGGCATGAAAAATATTTCCACCCCCTCCAATGGGTTAGTGGAATAGTCAAGGAGTTATCCTTATTTAGTCTCCATCGTATGCCTTAGAGTATCCCTTCCAAAACTTATCATTACACTACTTGCTAACTTAAACTATCACCAAGACTTGAATTTGACATCCCACGAGATGTATTTTTACTTTGGGATGTATTTGACAAGTATAATCAAATGTTGTACATAAAGAGTTATAGCTATTTTAAATTTGAAAAGTAGATTTGATGTTGAGATGTATAAAGAGACTTTCAAATTTCATTTTACCACACACACACACATTGTCCAATGGACTTTTCCACTCTATAATGGATTTTCTAAGTTATGAGTTGAATGGTTCTATACCTACAATAATTGCTTCCCTAGTTGCCAACTACGGTTATCCATTTGCATGTTGGAAATTTGAAATTGAAAACCCTTCAGAAGACACAACTACAATTTGAGGTTTTAAAGAACAATCTACCTCTTTTGTCGTGACATGCATTGATGATGTGTGATGGGTAGATGACCATGTGAAGACAATGACAAACAAATCAATTGGGCTCATCTTGGATCAAAATTCAAGTGGTTATCGCTTTAGCTTAAGTGATTGATCGTTATAGTTCATGACAAAATATTTATTGAAAAAGTTAAGAAATTATGTTGCAATGATTCATTCATGTAATTTTCATTTGGTTGGGAATTTCTCAGATTTCCATCGAACCATCAATATAAGCTCAATCCTATGTAAGTGTGAAAATCAAACTCGTGGTAGGTGATTCAGTGAGCACAATGAATTCTTTTTATATGAGTACCATTTCATATATTGTATCCCTTTAATTTCAATTAAGACTTATGTTGTATATTTTGCATAAACTAATTTAAATTTGAAGTGAAACATAAAATCCATGGTAGCCTATTGGGGTTTATCAATTATTTTCATAAGTGTTGTAATGATACATGGTACAATAAAGCTATCATATGAGAAAGTGGTTCATCGATGCAGAACGTTGTGCTACCATCGCACCCACAAAGATCCAACCAAAAGAGTCATAGGAGCTTGGGGAGGGGGAGTACCGCTTCCATTCATAAGCCTGGGTGAAGGCGACCGCTCTACATTTCATTGTTGAAAGATAGAGCTAGGAAAACCTGATACTAGTCGAGGTCATCAATAGATTGAATTTGTTGACAATTCCACACTCCAAACCATACACCATCGGTTGGTTGAACTAGGGACAATACCTTCATGTCATCCAACAGTGCCGCCTATCATATGGCATCAAGCCCTTCAAATATGAGGTACTGTGTGATGTTGCCTAACTCGATGTTTGTGATTTTATTTTAGGACAACCATATATGTGGAAACATCATGATGTTTATGAGTCCCAACCCTGTATTATTTATTACTTTGGGAAGTTATCCCTATAGGGTACTAGAGATAGTTTTGACTACAATTTCATCAATCTCAACAAAACAATGTTGAAAGGTAATCTCTTAGATTGCAAAGTTTGTCCTCTTCATGGTTCGGTCAAAAGGTGAATGAAATTTCACCACGACCACCATAACTTTAGCATAGGTTCTCTTCACCTAAAGGTAATCTCTCAGATTGCAAAGTTTGCCCTCTTCATGGTTCGGTCAGAAGGTGAATGAAAGTTCACCACGACCACCATAACTTTAGCATAGGTTCTATTCACCTAAAGGTAATCTCTTAGATTGCAAAGTTTGTCCTCTTCATGGTTTGGTCAGAAGGTGAATGAAAGTTCACCACGACCACCACGACCACCATATCTTTAGCATAGGTTCTCTTCACCTCACATATATGGGTGCCTCTGCACTATTAGGTCAAACATCCCATTGACTTCATACTTGGTGATCCCTTACCCAATGGTCCAATATACAAACACTCCCTTCTGGAGAATAAGGAAATAAAGCATCAAATTCATGAGCTCATCTGAAAGGGCCACATTTGATCGCATCCTCATCTTGTGGGACCTCAATTGTGTAGGTGCAAAATAAGGATGACACATAGAGACTCTATATTGATTATAGAGCCTTGAACAAAATCATTTTAAATAATTGATACCCTATCCCCTGGATTAACGATCTTCTTGATCAAGTTAAGGGTGCCAAGATATTCAGTAAGATTGATCTAAATTCAGGCTACCAGTTCCGATAGAACAAGTTGATGTATGGAAGACAACCTTCAAATCTAAAGAAGGCCCTTTTGAGTGGTTGATCATTCCTTTTGGATTGACTAATTATCCAATTATATTTATGAGAATGATGGATGACATCTTGTGACCATTTTGTTGAACACTCAATACACCCTAAAAGCTTTGGAGAAATGATTTATCAATTAAGGTTTATCAATTATTTTCATATCAATTATTTTCATATAATGATACATGGTACAATAAATCTATCATGTGCATCAATGATCATCACCACATAGTCTTGCAAAATCCAAGGAATTACTTTTACATAACCATGAAAGAGGATTTGGAGGCGAGGAGTATGATGAAGCTCTACAAGGATGTAGTGCCAAAAGTACTGAGAGTTTTTGTGCAAATGAAAAAGGGCATTGGTCCTCATTATAGCATTTCTTGGCTATGTTTTGCCAAATATACTCTCGATTTTTATACGTATTTGTTTGCTTAAACCTTTTTGGGGGCTTTAAACAATGTGGCCTTAGTAGCATATACATTTTAAGCATTCTTTGTTTTTTTGTTTATTCCTTGCATGTACATAATTGCTTTGACATTTAGGAAATCCGTTTTCTTAACGACACGTGTCATAAGAAAAAAAAAATCAGACATCCCCTAGAGGCAGGTTGTTTATTTCTTATGTGTTATATGTTGATGTTTGTTGTTATTTAAAAACTTAATATTATAACTCCTCGGCTACTAATTTCAGATCGGTAGAGTTTTTACAATAATATGTAAACTTAAGAGGTACCAATTTTAGATTGTAAACTTAAGATGTACCAATTTTAGATTCACAGTAGCCTCCTCTAGTGTATCTTTCCCTTCCCACTCTCATGTTTCCCTTATCCCAACTATCAAATTTTCCATATCAATCCTTGTCCTACTTGCTGAGCAGAATCTGGCAAGTACAGAGTATTTAGCAACACCCCACCAGGAAAGAGACCGTTCCGAATGTTGGGGATCACCGTCTGGGATCTCACATGAGAGCTCTCTGTAGAACTAGTTTTTCATGAGAGCTCTCTGTAGAACTAGTTTCTTAAGCCACAAGGTTTTCATATTCCTCCACAACTGCTAGTTTTGTTGATCTTGCTGAGGTGCGCATATGCTTAGCATTTAATGTTTACTGGATGACACCGAGGTGTGCATATGCTTAGCATTTAATGTTTACTGGAAAACACCGTGTGAATAATGTAACCCAATAAAATAAGGATACCACTGATATCTCTTTTTTCCATTTCAAATGAGAACAACCTGATAACAGAGTGTAACAGTGTGACCCTATACGCAGTGATACCCTTTTTCCCATTTCAAATGAGAGGAATAACACCTGATGCAATCGTGCAGAAACAATTCAATGCATTCGAGTCTCATGGAAAGACTCCATAACGAAACTTTATTTTTCAGTACTCTTTTATAAACATTTATCTTACCCTGCTTAAACAGTCAATCAATTATAATTACAGTCAAATTATTATGATTAATTTATTAAACAGTCAATCAATTATAATTACAGTCAAATTATTATGATTAATTTATTTAATAACTTGAATAATTTGTAATTACATTATTATTAGTTATAAATCCATCATCTACAGAACACACAGTATTCAATCAATCAACCAAAAATCCGTAATAACCAATTTACTGATCAACTTATTGCTCAGCATTCAATATTGCGACAGATAGTATATACACCATAAAAAATACCTTGTATATATACTAAATAATACAATAATATATATACTAACAGTTGCAACATTTAATGTTGCTTCACAAGCTGATTATTACTTACCCTCAACTAATAAAAACACCACACTAATAAAAACACCACAGATTGTATAGATCCACCGATCAGACACTCTGACAAATCCTCGACACAGACCACGACAGAACCTATAGATCTACCGACCACACACTCTGACAAGTTGAGAAAGAGACCAGTCGACGGAGGAGATGAAAAACTAGTACCGTAATCGTGTAGCAGATGACAAACAGCTGTAACGTGTGCAGAGTCGTCCTTTCATAATAAGCCGAATAAAGTAAGCAGAAACAGAGACATCAATTTCAATATCTGAATAACGACACTTTCCAATTTCTTCAATATTCGCTCGGTGGTAAAGTTGAAAGTTATTACCCTGGAGCCTTGATCCCGCGACGAAGACTGTATATACCCAAAAGCTACAGATATTGTAGTTGACGTTCATACGGAAAGATTCTCTGTGGCGTTCTGAAAGTGATCAGAGGAAGAGGAATGGATGAAGTCGGAAATGCGTTTCATCATGAGGGGCGCATTCTCAGATTTTGGATTGAAGAGATGAAAGACGTGGTCTTCGCCTTCTGTCATAATCAAATCGGCATCTTTGCCCGCCTTCTTTAGCGCTTCGTAATACAAAACACCCCGATCTCTGCAAAGATCCTTCTCTGCCACAAATACAAGCATTCGTCCGTACACCAGAGTGGACAGAGCAGGAGAACGGGGTCCAATAGGGTTGGA
>ML830283.1:41488-56427 GCA_009831015.1 Picea engelmannii | reverse complement strand
ACAAGATTGGTAACAATGCCTTTCATTTAGATTTGCCTCCTTATATGCAAATGTATGCAGCTGTTAATGTTGAGAATTTGAAGTTGTATGAGCCTCCTTTGATTGATGATCAAGGAGAGCATGTTTAAATTCCTTCTATAGATGATTTTTCCCCAGAATATCTTATAGAACTGCATGAAGACACAATCCTTGACAAGAGAATGCGAACTTCAAAACAAGGAAATGTGGAGTATCTTCGAGTTGGTCTTAAAGGTACAAATCCAAGCAAATCCAAGTGTATTGAGGTTGGAAAGGTGAGGGAGCTATACCCTCATCTTTAGATAGACTGAAAATAGTCTTTTGGAGGTCCAAAAGCTTTCCAATGGGGAGGTGTGATCCAGGGGATCAAATTTTGCTCAAAACTTCAAAGTGCTCGGAATCACTTCAAATCGAATAGGAGCGTAGGCCTCATCATTATGAACCCAACGCAACTCATTTGGATTCAAATGGACATCGGGAGCAAGATATATCACATTCTGTTCAAAATGACAAATAGGCAAAAAAAGGGATGCCGATTGTACAGTCTGTACAGTTTGTACGGCTGCTGGCGTGGCAGTTCGTACAACATGTGGCAGGGCTGAGTGGCAGACAGTTGGCAGATGTGGATGAATGACATTGCAACATGTGGTTGTATTTGGTTGGCACCTTGTTATTGGTTGTTTGTATAAAACTTTATTGGAGTCCACCGGGTTCGAACCCGTGACCTCCACCCACGAGTACAACCTTTGCAAATTTTGCATTGCCAATGCACCACACCATAATCCTTATTATATATATGGTTTCATATTTATTTAATTTTGAGTTTGTTATGTATTGGTGTGGGGGTCCGAGTTGGGGCTTAGCCCCAGCCCCCGGTCGCATACATTATAACAATATGACCATATGTATTACCATATGTGCACGCGCCGGTATGTGTTTTGGTTGGATTTGAATTCGGTTCAATAGTTATACAAACGACCCACCACTTGTCCTTTAACCATTGGCTTGTGGAAATGGGGGCCTATGTTTGCGTTTGCGCGTGGTCACATGGGCCACATGACCTCGCCCTTGACGGTTAGGGGCTAGGTGCGCCCATAACCGTCCTACAGTTTGCATGGTTTACGCGGTTGCATTCGGTGCTGAGTTTTAACGCTTAAATATGTGTGTGGGCTAGGTTGAGCCAAAAAGGGTGCAATTTGTAGATGCAGAGACAACAAGTTTGAAGGGGGACTTCCAGGAAGGCTATCTTCTTCAATTTTTGGCCAAACGAGGTGCCGAAAAAGCCCAGCTAGGGGTTTTTGGACGTTCTGAAGCCATTGGAGTAGTCTATTTGGCATTTTGAGCATTGTAAAACACATTTTTGAGCACTTTGAGCAAATAATACAAATGATCCATTGGAAGTTGGACCAGGAGATGTAGCCCAAGAGAGGGGTGAACTCCTTTATCATTTGCTGTGTTATGTGTTTTGTGTTCACTGTTTATTGTTGCTATTTATATGCATCTTTGAAGAGTATTTTTCATAAAATTTTTGTTGCAAATTGATCCATTTGCATTTTAACACATAAAATTTAACTTGCAAATATTTTCAAGAATACATGTCTTCTTCATTTTTAGATCAAACAACCACTTTGAATATATAATCTCAACAACATCAAAATGAAGGCTCCTTATGGAAAAGACTTTATAAATTTCCATGTATAGATCCAAATGGTACAAAACTATAGGTAATGTTAGGAATGAATGCTTTAGAAAAGAACTGTGAAAAGAACCAAAGAACGCCCTAGAAGGAGTGAAAAAATCCATATTAGTATTTATATCTTTAAAATCCTAGACAAATCTTAGAAGAGATGATATAAGAAAACCCTAGTTCTAAAATATAACAAATATGCCATTAGCCAATAGTTTTTGGATCAAAAAACGAATTAAGAGACTAAGGTTCACACCCACTCTAATACCATGTTGATATTTAAAAGGGTCATCAAAAGAATTGATGGAACAAAATATCACCCAAATTCTAAAATAACCTCTTCACAAGTGTGCTAAAGAGATATAGGTCTAGTGCATTTGAGAGAGTGTGCCAATGCCAATCACAAGTGCTAAAAAAAATACACAAGTGTGCCTAAGACAAATATGCCACTCACAAAAACATGATCTCTTAGATGATAATTAAAGGAGGAGCTAGGATTTGATTTAATGGCATGGAGATCACAATATTTTGGTTGTGGGAAGTACTACATTTGTCCTGTCTTGTATTCATTGATTGGCCTAGATGGCTTGTCCATTCAATGATCCCTTATCATTAGGTGAGGCTCAATGAATTTGATGGATTCACCTAAAATTTATATGATCCTACATGGAGGTGAGTCTGAACCAATTATTAATGATGGCACCCTCTTGACCTAGAGTTCTTTGAGCTTGAGTATGTTAGTCTAATTCATGAATTTCGGGAGGGCCCTATTCTTGGGTATTTTGTGGGAAGGATACCCTCAAAGTGATTATTTGAAACCAGGTTTGTGAACTTTATGGATGGAAATACATACACATGTGGATCCTTACTAAAGGTTTATTCTTCCTATTCCAGTTCACTAATCCTGCACATGTGAAGGGAATATTGAATCATGACCTGTGGATATGAGAAAACATCCTTGTGGTCCTAAACTAGTGGACCAATTATTTATTGGTTGATAAAATACCATAGTTTTCCTCCTTTGTATGGGTAGATTTCCTAGGACTTCCTATGCGATTTTATCTTTCTTTTTGGTAAAGTGTTTCCCATTTGGGAGAATTTATCTTCAAAGAATCAAAATGATATTTTATCCCTGGGCCTCAACATTATGTGTGTGGGGAGGTAACTTGTCCTAAAACCTTAAGGATGTCATGTATATTCAAATTGGTAGCTAGATGCCACTTGGATGAATCACCATCTAGTCTACTACATCAATCTACTAGATACCTATTTTAGGTGCGAGAGTCTTGATCATAGATTTTAGGATTACCCTTTGATGGCCCAAATTTAATATAAGAGGCCTCATCACGAATAACCCTTCCTATGCTTGAATCTATTCAAAATCCCAAGGTGAGTGAAGGGATTTGGATGGAAGTGGTGGAGAAAGGGAAGAATTTTAATGTTCCTGATACCTAATCTGTGAAAACCCACTAGTGAAGCCTCCAACCGACAAGGTCCTAATGACAAATGATCATATCTATGAGGCTACTCCAAATACCTCCAAGGCCTTGGCTTGATATGTAGCCACTATGGTAGTAATAAAATTTCTCACTCACCACCATTGATATTGAACTCATAATAAATTGTTTCTATATCCTTTGATAGTGCCACCAAAAGGGTGAAGTAGGCCACCCTAGGTTCTTTTTGACCTAGCACCACATCTTATGGCAATCCTTTTGGTACTATTCAATCCCTCAAATCATATGAAGCAAAAATTCCAAATTTGGATTTTTTTTAATGAAAGTGACTTTGTGGAAAGTTTGAGGTCTCAATGGCCTTAACCAAAAGCACATTATTTTCTAGGTGTTGAGTTCTCTAAGTAGGAAAAACTTTGTTTATTTGCAAGAGATCAAAGTTATAGGGGGCATGCTTCATACCTTCCTAGAAATAATTTGTCTTAAGCCACAATTTTTATTATCACTTTGATGGGAAAGAGGGAGTTGTTATCCTTGTCTCTTCCAAGATTTCTAATGCCATTGTGGATTGGGGTAAGGACCCCTCCCAAAGAATTGCATAGATCCTTCTAAATTTGGATGGTAAAATGCTATGGTTAGAAAATATCTATGCCTCAAAAAACATCAAGAACATGTACAGTTTTTTCTTCTCATCAAGTCTTTTCATTTCCCATATGGTGTTAACCCTCTTCCCCTGGTTTGCAAAATTATGAAAAAAAAAATTGTTTTCATCACCCTTCTCTAACCATACAATCCTACACCAAGAGAACTTCTCAACACTCATATACATGTTCAAAGACTCTACAATGCTTTTCAAAGTGTCTCCCTTCTCTAGCGGAACCTTCTTGGTTTCCACCATGTATCTCACGAAATGGTATTGTACATCAATATGATTTGTCCAGGAATGGTAAGTTGCATTATTTTCCAAGAAAATTGCACTTTGACTGTCACAATTTATCCTCATAGATTGATGTTCAAACCCAATCCCTTATCCCAATATATGCAACCAAATTTCTTCCTTGATTGCATGGGTGGATTCCATGTATTTATCTTCTATTTTTGACAATGCTACTACTGCCTATCTCTTACTCATCCAACTAATCGCTCCATTCAACATTTTAAACACATATATTTTGGTTGAACTTCTTAGATAAATATCTCCATCCTAGTTGGCATAAACAAATCCATATGCATTCACTTTCATGTCAGTTTTAGGTTTCTCTTGGTAACATATTCCATGCTTTGTTGTGCCACACAAGTACCTAAACACTCTCTTGACAATAGTCTGTTTCTCTTTCCCAAGTGTCGACATGTACCTTCTCAATACTCCTATTGCATGGGAAATATCTGGTTGAGTGCAGACCATTGCATACATTAGACTACCAACAACAATAGCATAGGGAACATATTCCATGTCCTCCATGTATTCAATAGTTAGTCTTACCCCTACAGGAATAGGTACCTTGATTGGTTTGCACTCCTACATGTTGAGACATTTTAATATTGTTTCAATCTACTTCCTCTAATTTAAGCAATTTTTTATAACTTATCGATCTCTCTTAATCTCCATTCCCATAATGAATTTATCACCATCGAGATACTTCATGTCGAACTTGGAGGATAGATACATGTTCACCTCCTTTATAGCATCCATGTTGTTTCTAACCAACAACGTGTCATCAACATACAATACTACATAGATGAAAATTTTGGTACCACATCCTTGGTGGTTTCTTTAAACCATAAAGGAATCTCTTTAGCCTACACACTAGCTCTTTCTTTCCCTTTACTACAATTCTTTCAGGATGTTTCTTGTATATTTAGTCTTTCAGGTCCCCACGTAGGAATGTTATCTTTACACCCATTTTCTCTATCTCAATATCAAATGATGCAGCCAATGACATTAGTAATCTAATGGAATTTAATTTTGCAACATGAGAGAAAATATCACCGAAGTTAACTCCCTCGACTTGTGAATACCCTTTCACTACCAGTTGAGCTATGTACTTTTCAACTTGACCTATTGTGTTCAACTTCTTCTTGAACACCCACTTGTTATCGATGGGTTTCCTTCAATTAGGTAGCTCAACCAAATTCCATGTCTCATTATTATGCAAAGATTACATTTCTTCAATCATGGCCTCCTCCCAAAGTCCACCCTTTATCGATTCAACTACTTCCCTGGTTGACCTAGGATCATCATGAGTGGAAGATAACACAAATGCAGAACATAAATAAGGTGGAATATACCCTTCATCTTGTTTTCTTACTCGTATAGAGCTCCTTACAACTAAAGTCTATAGTTCCTCCTCTTCATCGGATTCAGTCGACTCATCTAAATCATGTTCCTCGTTCCTTAGCTCAAACATCAGTTTCTCTAGTTCTTTCTCCCTTGGTTCCTCTTCATTCCTATTACTTCTGACTTCCCTTAAGATCACATCTCGACTATAAAAAAAAATTGTCATCACCAGATCCCACATCTTATATCATTTCATTTTTTTCTTATAACCGATGAAAATACACATGACTTCCTTATTGTCCAACTTGTTCCTCTTTTCCTTGGGAACATGCACAAATGCATCACGACCAAAAAATTTGAGATGTGAGAGAGAAGGATTCTTACCAAAACATACCTCATGTGGATTCATGTCAACTAGAATTGATGAAAGAGATCTATTTACCAGATAAAAGGTAGTGTCAAATGTCTCTACCTAGAATTCTTGTGGTATCCCAACACCACAGAGCATCCTCCTTGCCTTTTCCATCAACGCCCTATTCATTCTTTCAACAAATCCATTCTAATAAGGGGTATATGGAGTGGTTTATTGGCGTTTTATGCCACATTTCTTACAGAACTGTTTAAACTCCTTACCACATAATTCACCTTCATTGTCAGTTCTCAACACCTTGATCTTCTTATGTATCTGGTTTTCCACAAGAGATTTAAACTCTTTGAAATTACCGAAAAACTCATGTTTCTTTCCCGGGAAATACAACCATGTCTTCCTGGTGATCTGAACTCGGGAGCGATAAGTTTCCAATAATCGGTTGTTCTGTCACTCCTTCAAAAGGGTCAGTAATAGATCGTTTTACTTGAGCGATTTGCAATAAAAGGTAAATTTGAAGTCTTATGTTCTTGAATTCGAAGTGAATGAAAACCTCTTTAGTCTTCCTTATGTGCAATATGTCATGCTTGCCTTGAACATCCTATGTGCAGAAATTCATGGAAAAAAACAACATAAGAACATAATACACATAATGGATAAGACACTTCACTTGATAACGGAGTTCACCCTTGCAGTGGGCTACCTCTTCGGGCCATGCTCCAAAGCCTGACCGCTTTATTCTTCTCGATGTAATGATGTCTCTCCTTTACAAGTTGTAAGGACAAAGTCCCTCTTCGGTGACAACAACAAGAGATCGGAATGTGATCAGGAATGTATCAGGCTTCACAAGTTCTCATACTCATTAGGCATCCATGATGCTGACATGGACATCATTCCCACATACTCAATACATAAAAAGATGAAGAATAAAATATGACCCCCATCAACATGGAGCCATCAAAAGCCTTAGATCTGTTGCTCAGATCCAAAACATAAATATGCAGCCCATACAAAAGATCTCGGAACCCACGAGAATTAGAACTGCTTCATTGGCCACTTGTCATGCAAGTGCCACAATTTCTCTGTCACATATAACTGATTGATTTGATGTGAAAGGGGATAATAAACAAATATATAGAAGGAATAAGTTGATCTTGATGACTTGCTACAGCTTCCCTCTGCTCCTTCAGACCTATAACACGCATGATATGCTACAACAATTAATGAAAAAAAACAACATAATAAAAAGCATGCTTACATTGGCTTCTCCAACACTTAGATTGTTGATATGAAGCTCTGCTGCAAAAATAGACATCGTCATTGAATTCGTGTCATCGAATTACCAAAAATGATTGTCAAATCGTCTCCATCCGAGTCGAACACTTTCAGGCCCAAGAGACACCTCTGCCTCGGTTACCGTGCCACTGCATTTGCAATAAATGACTCATTCTGAAATTAAGTTGCTGAAGTATTGCTCAGATCAGGAAGCTAGCATCACCATTGCGTTCGTGGCATCATTTTACCGAAAAGTGACTGTCTCCACGCCTCAATCCAAGTCGGGCACTTTCTGGACCCAAGAGACAACCTTGCCTCGATTTGCGTGCCAAAATCCGTACAGTCCATACGGATTCTGTAGCAAGCCGTACGTATGCGCTCAGTACTCTATGCACTGGTGTGTCTGCTCTATTCACACACTGCCCCGAACTCAGAACCGGATCCCTGCTTATATAATATTTCCGGGAAGTTGTATAATAAATGACTCTGTTGGTAGAGCAGTTAGCAGAGGCTAAATTAAGTTGTAGGTTGGTGGAGGTCTCGGGTTTGTATCCCATGGGCCTCCCCTTTTGGCGCATGGTTAAAACCGTTTTGGTGTGCCCCTTCTAAATATAGCGAGAAGGTTAGATTTGGCGGTTGGTGGAATATTCCCCTAACTTGGCGGAACTGCCGCCATATTTGGTGGTTCTTTAAATATATTTTTTTTAAATATTTTTTCACAGGTTGATATTGTGCATTTCGGGGGTGCCATGTGGCACCTCCCCATTGGGCCCTGTGGCAACCTCTGATTCGTCCACTCGGTTACTGATGTCACCACTGTACCGGACCGTCCATGTCATCCTGAACACGTGGCACCTTCTGGGTGGTGCCACGTGGTGTCACCTAGGGGTGCCACGTGGCACATTTTTCACTCATCCACGTGGCACCCTGAAAAAATCAAATTTGAGTGACACATGGCAGCCTCTAGTGCTGCCACATGGCATGCTGACATCATGTTGATGTCATCATGGCACGTGTCACTCTCTGCACTTTCCACGTAGGCTGTACAGATGCTGACATCATCCATACGGATGCTGATGTTAGCAGTATGGATGCTGACTCATCCCTCCTAACTGGGCTGGGTTGACCAAAACTTTGACCGCTTATAACTTTTGATCTGTAACTCCGTTTGATGAGCCGTTTGCGTCGTTGGAAAGCTTGTGACGCACTCTTCGCGATCATGTAATTTTAATGGAGTTTTTTCAACTTTGACTTTTGCCCTTTTTCTGCCTGCTGAGGCCATCCTGAGCCTCCTAGGACACTTCTGTGCGTTCTGGGAAACTTCTAAAACTTCTTTGATGTTCCCTAGATCCATCCGGATCACCTGGAGAAATCATCTATGAATAATACAAATATCATCTTAGTGATGCAATAGGTACAATCCCAAACACATCACTATGTAATAATTCCATAATCCTTTTTCCCTTGTAGCTCCGAATGGGTATCTCACAGGATTCTATTTTCCATAGATGCAATGTTAACATAAATCAACTTCCAAAGAACAAATAGGTAAAACTTTGACCATATCTTTGTTGTGCATAGATCAAAGGCCTTTTCCCCAAATATCTCCCATCCTCTAGTTCCATAACATGGTCTAGTTGATTAGACAAGGAACAATTGAGTCAGTCTCAGGAACAGTTGTATTGTTGCATCCAGTCGAACCGACACTCCCCAAAAACTTGTACAAGGTTTTAGTTTGATTTCCTCTCATCAACACCATCACTCCCTGAACCATTTTATATGAATCCTTCTCAAATACAGTCTGCACACCTGCATCACTCATTTTGTTGATAGATATTAGATTTCTTTCCAAACCTGGAATATGTA
The DNA here is from genome assembly GCA_009831015.1 of Picea engelmannii. NCBI lineage: Eukaryota > Viridiplantae > Streptophyta > Pinopsida > Pinales > Pinaceae > Picea > Picea engelmannii. Next base: position 47,482 of record ML830283.1, on the reverse strand, counting down.
GCAAACATGGAAGGATTCTACTCCACCCATCCTTTAACACCAATCAGACTCTACCTCGTCCAAAAATCTTGGTTCTTGAATCGTCTCCCAGGAATACATCTTCTCATATTCATAGAACCATTCCTTGTGAGGTGTCATATGAAAGGACACACTTTATTCGATCAACCAAACATCATAATATAACTGAGTACTAGTTGACACCAAATACACATCCCCTCCTTCATCTGGAAAAGTCTTTCTTTCAGTTGACTACTTCTCTTTAGCTCCTCGACTTTTCTCATGAGCCTTTGACTTGCCATCCCTTTTCTAATGCTAAACTTTACTGCACTTCCAACATTTTCTCGTCAATTGAACCGATGATTTAGATCTACCCTTAGACTTATTCTTTCTACTAGATAATTTCCCTTTTCCTCTGTTGATCGGTCGACCTCTCACCATCAAGGCATCCTTTGTTGATCCTTCCATGTTATTCCACCTCACTTCCTCTCACATAAGAGATACAATCACATCTTCAAGAATTAAAGTGGTTTAATTACTCCCAATAGCCACGACTAAGCTATCTCATGAGTCTGGAAAATAACACAATAGATTGATACATTTCTCCTCTTTAGTGATTTTCATATCCACAGACAATAGCTGAATTATCACAGTATTGAATGCATCCAGGTGCTCTTTTACTAAGTTACCATCACTCATCCTTAGAAGGTACAATTTATTTCGAAGAAATAACTTGTTTACCAAGGATTTCAACTGGTACAAGTTCCCCAACTTATCCCACAGTTTCTTTCCAATGTCTTCAGCTGAGACATTTAGCAATACCAAATCTGCAAGACAAAGTCAAATCATACTCCTTTCCTTCCTTTCGAGTTTCTCCCAATCTTCCTTCGACATGGCCATTGGAATTGATTTAGGATCCACAATGACCCACTGTTCTCGAAATATAAGGATATCTCCCATTTTAAGATTCCATGGCTCAAAATTCTAGCCATTAAACTTCTCAATCTCAATCCTATATTTTCTTTCCATTCTTTCAAGCACAAATCACTACCTTACGACTCCCACTAGACCTAGTTTTAGTACAGATCCAAGAATGAGTCAAACCCTTAGCGAAAAAGGTGTCCCCCTAAAGCCAATATCTTCTTAAATACAAAATCTACTCAACCTTGATCTGGTACCAAATGTAGGGAAACTAAACCTAACATGAGAGAAAAGATAGAATTAAAACAAGAAGTAAAACCATGAAAATCACATACAATACACATATATTTACCCTAGAAACCCTTAATTGAGAAAATTGACAATGCATGAGAAACTCCCACTCTTATGTTGTCTTATTCATTCACCGAATAAAGAGTTACATGACTAACCTTGGTCCACACCTAAGACCAATTCATCATCCTATTACTCCCTTGCTTTATTACAATAACAACTCTACAACCATTTAGCTTTCTGTTCATGACCATTGCACTATTTTTTAGGATAGTCTTACATAATTCCATATTTATATTCATTTTATATATTAAACCCCTAATTCATGGCACCCAAAAACAATTATAGATCCATGAAGATGATAGGTTGTGATCCCATAATTCTTGGGATTTTGTCTATGGTTTCGAAAACTAGTCGAATACTAGATGACTATGAATTGACCATCCATTTGACCACCTTTCGACCTCCAGTAATCTAACATGTCGACCTCCATTCGGCTAATCTATCAACCATTGACTTAACTTAATCGTTTAGCCGATCATCCTCGACTAGCCAATCGCTTGACTAAATTTCCACTCCAAAGAATATAACATCCCAACATTCTTCCACTTGTTGTCTTCTTTGCAGAAACATGAGAAAATAAAATTTCATTCATTGACCAAGGGAAACAATGCCCATTGCCTCTCTACACCAAGAGAATTGATCAACACTCACATACTTGGTCAAAGAGTCTGCAATGTTTTTCAAAATGTCTACCTTCTCTAGTAGAATATTCTTGTTTTCCACCATGTCTCTCATGAAATGGTATTGTACATCAATATGCTTTGTCCTAGAATGGTAAGATGGGTTCTTTACCAACAAAATTGCACTATGATTGTCCCAATTTATCCTCATATCTTGTTATTCAAACCTAGTCCATGAACATAATCTATGCAACCAAATTGCTTCATTTATTTTATGGGTGGTTGTCATGTATTTAGCTTCTATTTTCAACAAGGCTAATATCGCTTGTCTTTTACTCATCCAATTGATTGTTCCATTCAACCACCTTTTGACCTCTTATTGGCTAACCTGTCGACCTTGAGTCGGTTAACCTATTAACCATCGACTTGACTTAACCATTTAGTCGATCAATCACCTAGTAGATGATCCTTGACTATCCAATCAATTGACTAAGTTTCCACTGCAAAGAATATAACATCCCAACACTCCCACCCTCTCCTAGGCTCTGATATAACAACATATCTTTACTAGCTTGAGAAAAAACCTCACTAGGATTATGGTGTCCTCTTTCCACCCTTTGGTGAGAGAAAAAACTTGTATTAAGTTTGCACTCCTCGAGAAGACTCCCCTTGGTATAGACATTAAGTTCTCCAAATTGGCTTTCTTTTGATTCCTCCTTCCTAAAGTTCTCCAAACCCTTGGATTTTGAAACCAATTGTCCCCTAGGATTTGACTCCTCACGTGTATACTTGGGCATGAAAAATATTTCCACCCCCTCCAATGGGTTAGTGGAATAGTCAAGGAGTTATCCTTATTTAGTCTCCATCGTATGCCTTAGAGTATCCCTTCCAAAACTTATCATTACACTACTTGCTAACTTAAACTATCACCAAGACTTGAATTTGACATCCCACGAGATGTATTTTTACTTTGGGATGTATTTGACAAGTATAATCAAATGTTGTACATAAAGAGTTATAGCTATTTTAAATTTGAAAAGTAGATTTGATGTTGAGATGTATAAAGAGACTTTCAAATTTCATTTTACCACACACACACACATTGTCCAATGGACTTTTCCACTCTATAATGGATTTTCTAAGTTATGAGTTGAATGGTTCTATACCTACAATAATTGCTTCCCTAGTTGCCAACTACGGTTATCCATTTGCATGTTGGAAATTTGAAATTGAAAACCCTTCAGAAGACACAACTACAATTTGAGGTTTTAAAGAACAATCTACCTCTTTTGTCGTGACATGCATTGATGATGTGTGATGGGTAGATGACCATGTGAAGACAATGACAAACAAATCAATTGGGCTCATCTTGGATCAAAATTCAAGTGGTTATCGCTTTAGCTTAAGTGATTGATCGTTATAGTTCATGACAAAATATTTATTGAAAAAGTTAAGAAATTATGTTGCAATGATTCATTCATGTAATTTTCATTTGGTTGGGAATTTCTCAGATTTCCATCGAACCATCAATATAAGCTCAATCCTATGTAAGTGTGAAAATCAAACTCGTGGTAGGTGATTCAGTGAGCACAATGAATTCTTTTTATATGAGTACCATTTCATATATTGTATCCCTTTAATTTCAATTAAGACTTATGTTGTATATTTTGCATAAACTAATTTAAATTTGAAGTGAAACATAAAATCCGTGGTAGCCTATTGGGGTTTATCAATTATTTTCATAAGTGTTGTAATGATACATGGTACAATAAAGCTATCATATGAGAAAGTGGTTCATCGATGCAGAACGTTGTGCTACCATCGCACCCACAAAGATCCAACCAAAAGAGTCATAGGAGCTTGGGGAGGGGGAGTACCGCTTCCATTCATAAGCCTGGGTGAAGGCGACCGCTCTACATTTCATTGTTGAAAGATAGAGCTAGGAAAACCTGATACTAGTCGAGGTCATCAATAGATTGAATTTGTTGACAATTCCACACTCCAAACCATACACCATCGGTTGGTTGAACTAGGGACAATACCTTCATGTCATCCAACAGTGCCGCCTATCATATGGCATCAAGCCCTTCAAATATGAGGTACTGTGTGATGTTGCCTAACTCGATGTTTGTGATTTTATTTTAGGACAACCATATATGTGGAAACATCATGATGTTTATGAGTCCCAACCCTGTATTATTTATTACTTTGGGAAGTTATCCCTATAGGGTACTAGAGATAGTTTTGACTACAATTTCATCAATCTCAACAAAACAATGTTGAAAGGTAATCTCTTAGATTGCAAAGTTTGTCCTCTTCATGGTTCGGTCAAAAGGTGAATGAAATTTCACCACGACCACCATAACTTTAGCATAGGTTCTCTTCACCTAAAGGTAATCTCTCAGATTGCAAAGTTTGCCCTCTTCATGGTTCGGTCAGAAGGTGAATGAAAGTTCACCACGACCACCATAACTTTAGCATAGGTTCTATTCACCTAAAGGTAATCTCTTAGATTGCAAAGTTTGTCCTCTTCATGGTTTGGTCAGAAGGTGAATGAAAGTTCACCACGACCACCACGACCACCATATCTTTAGCATAGGTTCTCTTCACCTCACATATATGGGTGCCTCTGCACTATTAGGTCAAACATCCCATTGACTTCATACTTGGTGATCCCTTACCCAATGGTCCAATATACAAACACTCCCTTCTGGAGAATAAGGAAATAAAGCATCAAATTCATGAGCTCATCTGAAAGGGCCACATTTGATCGCATCCTCATCTTGTGGGACCTCAATTGTGTAGGTGCAAAATAAGGATGACACATAGAGACTCTATATTGATTATAGAGCCTTGAACAAAATCATTTTAAATAATTGATACCCTATCCCCTGGATTAACGATCTTCTTGATCAAGTTAAGGGTGCCAAGATATTCAGTAAGATTGATCTAAATTCAGGCTACCAGTTCCGATAGAACAAGTTGATGTATGGAAGACAACCTTCAAATCTAAAGAAGGCCCTTTTGAGTGGTTGATCATTCCTTTTGGATTGACTAATTATCCAATTATATTTATGAGAATGATGGATGACATCTTGTGACCATTTTGTTGAACACTCAATACACCCTAAAAGCTTTGGAGAAATGATTTATCAATTAAGGTTTATCAATTATTTTCATATCAATTATTTTCATATAATGATACATGGTACAATAAATCTATCATGTGCATCAATGATCATCACCACATAGTCTTGCAAAATCCAAGGAATTACTTTTACATAACCATGAAAGAGGATTTGGAGGCGAGGAGTATGATGAAGCTCTACAAGGATGTAGTGCCAAAAGTACTGAGAGTTTTTGTGCAAATGAAAAAGGGCATTGGTCCTCATTATAGCATTTCTTGGCTATGTTTTGCCAAATATACTCTCGATTTTTATACGTATTTGTTTGCTTAAACCTTTTTGGGGGCTTTAAACAATGTGGCCTTAGTAGCATATACATTTTAAGCATTCTTTGTTTTTTTGTTTATTCCTTGCATGTACATAATTGCTTTGACATTTAGGAAATCCGTTTTCTTAACGACACGTGTCATAAGAAAAAAAAAATCAGACATCCCCTAGAGGCAGGTTGTTTATTTCTTATGTGTTATATGTTGATGTTTGTTGTTATTTAAAAACTTAATATTATAACTCCTCGGCTACTAATTTCAGATCGGTAGAGTTTTTACAATAATATGTAAACTTAAGAGGTACCAATTTTAGATTGTAAACTTAAGATGTACCAATTTTAGATTCACAGTAGCCTCCTCTAGTGTATCTTTCCCTTCCCACTCTCATGTTTCCCTTATCCCAACTATCAAATTTTCCATATCAATCCTTGTCCTACTTGCTGAGCAGAATCTGGCAAGTACAGAGTATTTAGCAACACCCCACCAGGAAAGAGACCGTTCCGAATGTTGGGGATCACCGTCTGGGATCTCACATGAGAGCTCTCTGTAGAACTAGTTTTTCATGAGAGCTCTCTGTAGAACTAGTTTCTTAAGCCACAAGGTTTTCATATTCCTCCACAACTGCTAGTTTTGTTGATCTTGCTGAGGTGC
>ML830283.1:12710-26800 GCA_009831015.1 Picea engelmannii | reverse complement strand
AAGTAGTGTAATCAATCCCTCACCTGGTGAGGGGACCAACTGTAATGACAGGAAACATGGGAGCGGGATGTGCCCTCATCTTCCGAGAGAAGATTTGGCACGGATGACACTTCTTGACCGATTCTATACAATCTTTGATAAGTGTCAGCCAGAAGTAACCTACTCGTAGAATCTTTTGGGTTGTTGCCAACCTAGACAAATGACCGCCACAAGCTCCAGTATGGAAATCGTTAAGTACAATAACTGCCTCCTCATGAGTGAGACATCGACGTAAGATGCAGTCTACACCTCTCCGATACAACGTATCATCGAGTATGAGATAATTCTTAGCCCGATGGCATATACGCTGATGCTCATCTTGAGAAGCAGAAGTGGGGCACTTCAAAGTCTGGAGATAGATAAGTATATCTCCGTACCAGGGATCTAAAGATGTGATGAAAAACATATCTCTCCAGATAGGTGATTCTTCAGGCACAACGTCACCTGACTCAACCGAAAGTTCCAAAATAAGCTCTATGAAGACCAACAACTTTTTGGACTTTGTTGAAACGAAGTCTAATTCAAACTCCTGGAGGATGACCATCCATATACTAATTTTTCTGCCTATAACCCGTCGTGTCAACATGTACTGGAATGGATTCATGACAACAATGACGGTGGTCTTGCGAAATAGAACATAATGACGGAACCGTTGAACAACATGAACTGCTGTCAACACAAGTTTTTCGATATGAGAATAATTGAGTTCCGGTCCTACGAGGTCTCGGCTCAGGTAATAGATCACGTATTCTGAGAAAAAAATATCTTCCTGAACTAAAACCATGCCAATGGTTGACTCTGCGACAGCCAGATATAATACAAAATCTTTGTTATAGTTAGGTGGTCGTAGCAGAGGGGCAGTTGTGAGGGCGTGTTTTAATGCGTCAAAAGAGCGTTGAGTGGCATCATCCTAGTAAAAAGGAACGTCTATCTTCAATAAGCGCATAAATCCCTTGGTGACTTCGGCATAGTTGGCGATGAAGCGTCGTAAAAAGTTTGCCTTGCCTTGTAGACTCTGAAGTTGAAGGATTGTGTGTGGTGGGGGCAACTAGATTATTGTCTCCACCTTGAGAGGATCGACCATGATCCCTGTTGTTGATACGATGAAACCTAATAAATGTATTGATGTTACACATAAGCTGCACTTGTTTGGATTCAAGCGAATCCGAAAGTAGCGACAGTGTTCGAAGATCAGTCTAAGGTGTGTGGGATGATCCGTTCTCTTGCGAGATCGCAATGATAAATCATCTAGATAGGCCTCAACTATATTCTTGAGATCATGAAAAGTAAAAGACATGGCCCACTGGAAGGTGGCTCCAACATTTTTAAGACCAAAAGGCATTTTACGATACGCGAATGTACCCCAAGGACAAATGAATGTCGTTTTGTGTTGGTCTTCGGGTTTGATTATATCTCGAAAAATCGTCCATGAAAGAAAAGGCTTCGCAACCAGCACATTCATCAATGATCTGGTCGATGAATGGTGTTGGAAAATTATCTTTGGGACATGCCTTGTTCAAATCACGGAAGTCGGTACATACACGGATCGTGCCTTGTTTTTTATTGACGGGCATAGGATTTGACACCCATTGAGTCAAATGGATAGGATATATGAAACCTGCCTTTAGCAATTTCTCTACCTCAATCTTGATGGTTGCTTCTTTCTTAGGATTAACTGGATGAAGCTTCTGTTGGACAGGCTTGGCATCAGGATACGTTGTGATTTCATGTTCAACTATTTTTGGATCGATACATGGCATTTCCTCATAAGACCAGGCAAAAACGTCATGGAATTATTTGAAAATATCTGTGTAGATTTGAATCTCTTTGGGGGAGCAATCCGCTCCGATGAAGACGTTCTCCATGACGCCAGGGTTTCGAGAGATGTTGATTGGTATAGTTTCAACAATAGTCGCCATATTTCCCTCAACATAAATTTCATGTGTAGCTAAGAGATTAATAGGACACGATTGATCTCCCGTCATGGTCACGGTGAATTCTCCTGCTTCGATTCGGTTTAACTTTCAGAGAAAATATGATCTGTGATGAGGATCTTCCCAAGGTTTGTCCGAACTAGTCATTGCTTCGATTATTGCTTCATCAGAAGGTAAGACTAAGACTAATGAATCGGTGTTGGTGAGAGAACCCTGAGCCCAAATAGGCTCTAGAAGTGGATCTAACTCTTGTGCTGGAGTCAGATCAGTGTTAGCTGAAGCTTGTTGGAATAAAGAGTACGCTACTTCAGCGGCAGACAAGGGCATGGACATGCCTGGGTGCCCTGTCTCATCCATCGTGGCCGATTGGGAAGGAAGTATCCATGGATCCTCGAAGTAAGTTGTGTAGAACGACGAAACTTGAAAAATCTCAACCTTATGGTGATTGGATATAAATTTGATATCGTTGTGAGAAGGTGGGTAATCGAAGGTACCCATCAAGGATGGGCACAAACCAACTCCTACATTGATGATGTCGGGTTGAGGATTATCAATCATCGGGACCGTGGATGCCCTCAAAGCTGGGTCAGGTCTGGAAAAAGAAAATTGATCGATGGTCACTATCCGGTCCTCGTCTGAAAACAACAAGACCTGAAAAACTGTAGCAACCACAGCTTGCATACCATAAGTCCAACTCCGTCCTAACAAGAAGTTATAGTCAAGGGGAGCATCGACTACCTCTACTTCGACACACACGGTCTTCCCTCCTAACTGCATGAGGAAAGAGGGAATGATGCCATGTGGTCGGAATGAATGATCATCAAAAGCAGTGAGGAGAGTAGGTGATGGAGACAAAACGGGTTAGCCAATGGCCGTCCAACATGCCAACGACATAACACATGTTGAGGCACCCTCGTCGACCACTGTGCATAATATATTCCATGTAAAAGTTTTCGTAGGATAAGCCATTACTATATGAAACTCTACATGGTAAGGCAGACAAGGTTTTAAGTCAGTTGTATCTAACATGATGGTACCCGGATTACAAGTCTTAGTAGAGCCCAAAGCGGTTGACAAGGCTTTCCTCTGAGCAGGGCAACTTTGGAGGACCTCCAAAGTGGACATCGCAAAAGGGGTTTGTGATAAATCCTCCACCACAGAGTAGTTCTAGGTGGCCCTTGCATTCGGGTTATGAGAAGATTTTTTAAATGAACCTTTTGGAATGCGTGTCATTGTTTCTCCCAACATCTTTTCAATCTGTAGAGGAAGAGATGGGAGATCAACTTCTTTACCCTTTTCGGAAGCACTTGGTTTACTATTGTCATGCGCTCTAGTCGATATGAAAGCATCACCCCTAACCATATATACATTCGCGGATGCGGGGTTGTTCGGAGGCGGGCAGGTTTCTTGGCTACCCCCTTCCGTGCTTGCAGAGGCTTGAGTTAGATTTTGCCCATATTGAAATGGATTAGTCAACACTGCCTGCTGTTGTTGTGTGACAAATTTTTGGGCCTCTGCAAGTCGAGGACATAGATGGGTCAGGTGGTCTTCCGCGCACAAGTTGTATGGATACCTCGCCTTTCGTTTTTCAGTGTTGTCCCCACTAGCATTATCGTTGGGTTTTTTGTCCCCCTTACCCTTCTTTCATTGTTTTTTCTTCCTTTCAAGCTGCTGGGTGGCCTTTGGGTTAGTCGACTGCACTATGTGTACTTCCGAAGTTTTGGTAGAGGGAGCATTCAAAGCAGTAGTTTGGCTGGCTGCTGTGTGTTGGATTGATAACTGCTGCAACTGCTTTGTCAATTTCTCAGTGGGCTTTGTTTGTGCTGAACTGACAATACCATCAACATGTGGTCCAGCTCTCTGTCTAGTTTTATCCATTATTGAACGTGGCACATCTAGCAAGATGTTGTATAATAAACCGGACTGAGAATAGATGAGCTCAAACTGTTGAGCCCTCATGATGGAATCTTCTTCAAAGAAAACTCCTGACATCGCAACGTCTTTGGATAACTGCGGGACCAAAGACTTAAGGAACCACTCAAGCAGGAATGATGGTGGGACTAGTACCTTGATTAAACTCTTCCGGCGTTTCCATTCTCAGATGTGATCAGAGATATGGTCCGTTGTTGTCTATTCGAAATTGGCGAGCAACTCTGTCCCAGTGTCGTATCTCACAGGTAACTAGAAATGGTTCAGGAAAGCCATCGCCAGTTCGCCAAAAGAAGAGTATCTTGAGTGATCGAGCTCAATGTACCATTTCGCGGCACTCCTAATGAGAGTACATTGAAACAATCGCAACTGTATGGAGTCATCTTTCAATGAGTTAGATGAGCACCAAAGATGGAAGGTAGTCACATGATCTCCTAGATCTTCGTTAGGCTTGGCTTCGAACTTTGGAATGTTTGAAGGCAACTTCGTCGGCATAGGAGGACAATGTGGATCATGACAAATGGGGTCATTCAACAACCTTGTCAAATCTGTCAAGTGTAAAGTCGCCAGGAAAGGTAGTTTGGGTTGTTGGTGATAACCTGGGAAAAAGGGGCCTGGAGTTTGACTGGCACCAGGTTGCCAGGAAATGTTTGGCTGCTAGCTCAGATTCTGGTAGAAACCATGGCCCTGGCCAACGTAAGGATTTTGAATATGTGGAGACATCATCGACTGATTTCCCAAATAGGACATAGATGGTTGGGCATGCATTATATTCGAAGGACTTTCGGAAGGATTGCCCCATGCCGGTCCCATGGGGATAGGCATAGTAGTTTTTCCGAGGTTCCATTGATTGTGGAAAGAATTTCCATAGATTGACATTCTAGATGAGGGAAAGGATCCCTGCCCTGAATTCCAAGGTCCTGCAAGGTTTTCCCCCTGTGTAGGAATAGTACCCTGCATAGGAGTAGATTGTCCAAAAATGGGGTTGCCCACAGTCAGGAAAGCGGCTGACGAAAAGGGGTTGTTACCAAACGTTTCGTTCAAAGAAAATGGTGTCGAACCTACCAGCATACTATGCGAAGGTGGTCCTTGACTCCCCACTCCAAATAGACTATTGTGTGTAGGTTGCCCGACGGATTGCTGATGCGAGCCACCAAGTGAAGGGGACGAAGGAGGGATATGACCTCCTCTCTAAGGGAAATTGTTAAAAGGAACAGGAGTTCCCCCCATGTGAACTTGCAGAGGAGCACTAGAGCTCCCCCCAGACCCAAAGTCTATAACGTGGAGTAGGAAAGTACAGGACTTGTACCTGAACTAGGGATCCCGTATGAGAATGGAGGGCCTATCGTACTAGGTGTGAAAGGGGTTGTGGTTGCCACCAAAGATGGGATCAGACCACTGTGCAAAGCAATTGCGGTCGAGACCATGGTGGCTTGAACCAACGATGGTGGGTTAGGAGGTGAAATCTCTCCTGTGGTGACAACCGTAGTGGGAATTGAAGAATTCCCAGAAGGAGTAACAACATTTGTTTCCATTGTTGTGTGCGACACTGTCTGGCGCTCATAAAATTGAACTGGTACAATGAAACATGCCAAGAAATCAGTGGTTTGGGTTTCAGCCAAGCCAAGAGCGGTTGCTTCAAGGTCCAAAATGGTCGATTCCTCCGGGGGTTGGTCGGGCACAATGGTTTGTAACCTGGTCGCTTCGAAAGACCCTTGTTGGTCTAGCTTTCGCCTTAAAGGTGGTGGGGGTGGCTCCAGTGTAATCGGCGGTAGGCCAAGAAGCCTTTGCGACTGATGGAGCTCAGGATCCTCCACTGTGTGAGAATATCCAAGACAATATAAGGTAGTCTAAACGTTCAAAAGTAACACACACTAAAAAAAGTCCCTAGAAGATAAGACAGACAAACACTAAATTAATTGGAAGAATAGTTACAGCAACCAACACTAGAGCAACTTACCGGTGCAAGTGCAACTCGAACACAGAAGCACCCTCTGGGTATACTTTGCAAAGCGTGGCCTGATGTCTATCCTAGGTACCGTGGTATACCCCCTTAGTCACCTGTGTATGTCCCTAAAAAATATTGGCAACTAGGTTGCCAGCGCGTGAACAGTCACCAAGCGGGTACAATCGAAAGTCGGGTAGACCACAATGAGTAGGGTATCGAGCCCGAAACCTGTCAAGGGTATTGAGAGAAAATGGTCCGAAAGACAACTGAGGACCTCGAATGGATTCAAGACCCATGAAGCCCCATGGCAAATGCAAATGACGGAATCCCAAAACAAGCCCTCTATATGTGTTCTGCACTACGATTGGTCCTTCTTTGGAGGGGTTATCTCCGCTACCTTTCTGCACGCGACCTCGTGTTTATCCCCTGTGTTAGATGGGGGTCCCAGATAAATTTCATGACACTGGACTTAGACACTTCCTAACGTAGACTCCAATGTTTGATTTTAAATGGCCTTGAAGAGTTTCCTCTCCAACCTAATCCAAGGCCCTAATCTTGAACTAGTTGGTGAACCCTACAAACATAAAAGTCTAGTAGATTTTAAGTTTAGCGTTATTTTTTATGGCTTTGTCTTATGTCAAGGGATATGAAAGAGAAACTAATTATGTGTAAAAGACGAAAGAAAAAAATGAATAAAAAAATGCTGGAAACAAAAATTTTACTGAATGCAAAATTTCAACCACTTTTCAAAAAGAAATATTTTTAATTTTCTAAGATTTTGGATAGAAAACTCAAAAGAAATTTTGCTTGACTACAAGCTACTTATGATCTAAGTGAACTGCAAAAACTTATGAAATAAAAGACTTTTCCCTGGCTAATAATGCAGAAACACACTTTTCAACCAAACAAGAAAAAAAAAAGAGATTTCTTTTTATTTAAATGCTAGTAAAGCAAGAAAGGAAAAATACCGACAAGCAAAAACCAAGAAAAACAATTATGGCCTAAGCGTAGATCGCAAGGAATTAGGTAAAAAATCACACAGTAGCAAATTTGTTTTTTAAAAACAATGACTCTCACACTTGTCTAAAAACCTTAAAAATTATTTTATTTTTATGACAACTTTTTTAGCTAAGAAAAAGCAGGCTAAAGGTAAGATTAATCCTAAGCTACTGACTGCTCAAACAGAGATTCAAACACCTGAGAGGAATAATTCTTATTAAGGGAAAGGATGATTGCCTTACCCTCAACAAAAAGTATCATGTACAAGCACGCGACTGTTAATCAAACAACATGCGTGCGAACGCACGCTGAATAGAGACAGAGGGCGTGTACACACAGTCTAACCTTGTACAGGCTGCGTGTATATCTAAACTCTGATAAAAAATGAAAACAGACAGACCAAACCAGGAAGAGACCACTGATATTGATAACCAAGATCCCTTGAAGGCTTGGACACTCTTTCTAACAGAAAAACAAATAATGTAAGGAAAAAAATGATAAAGCAAAAACAATCTAAGATAGGACTGCTAGCAAACAAGACTCAGACAAAATTCAAGAAAACCCCATGAGAATGTGTGATTCTGATAGGGAAGAGGATGATTTCCTCTGTAGTTCTCTGATCTCTACATGCTACTGCTACTTCCTCAACTAGCGTTCACACGCGGGCTGTAAGAGAGTAGGGCATGGGTACACGTGTGCAGACCTTATGCAGGCCGCGTGTACCTCTATGGGTCCCAAAAAACATAGTCAAGCAAAAGACAGGGAAAACTGGTATGGAAAACCAGACTCCCTGCTAGCTCAGACCTTACAGAGACTAAAAGAAAAGACATGCAAGAAAAACTAGTCTGTAAAACTACCCAAAAACTAAAAATTCCAAGAACCCTAGAGAGTCTCCCCAGTATGGTTGCCAATTCTATTGTGGTGAAAATCTCCCTACGAACTAGAAAATAGAGTTCATACTTTGCATGTAGATATGACCGAAGAGAAACTACTTTCTACCTTCATCCCTAGATTTAAATCCCCTTTTCTTAGTAAATGCATGGAAAGATCAGCCTACCTCATTCTCGACGTTTGATGTCGATCCTCTGTTGTACTTGATTACTTTTTCGCAATACTCCTTCCAAAGCTGACCTGCATCCAAGAAAAGAAACAACTATGCATGCATACTACTTATATACTAACGGGTTAGAAATCCAAAACATGTGCTAATCAAACTATAAAAAGTTTATGAATTGGGACGGGAAAAACATTTTCTTTATTACTTTGAATGAGTCAACTTACAAAAGTTGAGACCGACCACCGTTCCTCAAACCTGATCCTGGGCTCCTCTTCTTCTGTCGTCCAACTGCTTTGCTTTGAATCTCCTTTGGCACAAGGAAATGCTAAAGGGTTGGGACAATGGGAATACGTAAATGGGTAGAGTTTCTTTGCTATATTTTTTCCTCCTTCCAAATGGGACCCCTACCACTTCTTTTATAGGCTAGAAGGAGCTAGGTATTTGGATGAACCCTCGGCCATGCATGGTTGGGAGTTTCAGTTAACTCACCCATAAATTTTGTGTTCCATCGACAACTTTCCTTTTTTTGTGCTTTTGTTAGTCCACGTGGGATTTTTTGGGTCAGTCAGCGTGTACATGCGTGCAGTAATGGATTAGGGCACGTGGGCCTTTATAAAAGAGGATTTTCAAAGAGTTGTTCAGCAGTTCTTTGGCAAAGAAAGGATATGAAATGGCCTGATGCCAAGTAAGCATGTGTGGTGCAATTTAGGGTTATAAAAACCACTAACATAATGATTTATAAATTTTAACGTAGTTGTGCAACCATTGTAATCCAACACACCGATATTGTATACAAAAACGCACCAGGACATATTTTTCTTGGATTTTCATAGCAGGGTGTCTCATTGAACACCTCGTTCCTAGTGTTCTATCCTTTATAATGCACCAAGGTACAAAATGTTGATGCTCCACTATCATGGTGGTACTAGTGCATTAATAGTAACACGTCACATCAGTTCAACTATGATCATGAATTTTAGCTTAGCGGTGCTCATCAATCCTACAAATTCACCGGTGTCATAAATGTTGATGATTGCAACTGCATGAGACATCTTCTAGGACACAGACTGAGTGAGTCAGCCCAAGAGAGAGCCCATGATATGGGTGTTTAGTACCTCTTTGAGATGAATATGGGACGTTGTGTTCCCCTAAGAAGGGAAGATTCCCATGAGATGGATGTATCGTTTCAGATGAAATGATGTGTACCCTTGTGAGGGGTGAAGGATCCCATGTGATGGGTTTATTGTTCTCCTATGTGCAGAGAGTTGAGATGATATGATACTCCAGATGATTCTCCTGTGAGACCCAATGAGATAGAGATATGTTGAGTAGGACGTCCCTGTGGATGAGCACAGGTGGACGTGATCCTAGTGGTTGAGCACTAGTGAGTGTGTGTCCTGATGGTTCTCCTATGAGACGCTGTGAGATAGAGATATTTTGACTTGGACGTCCATGTGGTTGAGCACAGGTGGATGTGCCCCTAGTGGATGAGCACTAGTGGGTGTGTTATACCCCTTTCTATATTGTCTAAGGGTCATACTTACATGTAACCCTAATTGTGATGTAAAGGGTCCAAGTCAACCCCACCATAAAGTGAAAGATAATTAATGTAAACGATAATTGATATTGTAATTATTAATTATATTCCGAGTTATTGAGGTCAACCCTGTTGTGCCAATAGACACCACTTTTGATGTGTCCAGTCTAATATAAATAAAGGTGATTTCCCCATTGAGGAAACACAACACACGTGTGATTTTGGAAATTTTAGCAAGTACAAGTTCTAGGGCTGAAGTGCGCGCCTCTCTTGGGCGCTAGCCTTCTTGGTTTTTTAGAGCACCCTTTTGTGTGCTAGGTTTATGGTGTGGGATGTATTTCTATTGAATAATATAGCAAAGGAGTGGCTGGGTTTTCTTCCCTTGTTGAGAAGGGGTTCCCAGGATACTTCTTGTGTACTTCTGCATGGTAATTATTCTTATGATCTTGGTTACTGCAACGAATTGTTTATGGTGTAACTGCAATTTTATATGGTTCAAGTAAAATGGTAAAAATGGAATAAACTTTATGCTTGAGCCTAGAATAGTGAAAATTCAACATGGAATCACAACATAGGTCTTGAATAACCCATTGCAAAAGAATCTACCAGTCATCCTCTCACTTCTGTAGAACCATACAACCCTCCTAGGGTTTCCAGAAAATCTGTACAACCCTCCTCTTTTGAGGGATCTCGGCACCTTAAACTTGGACGTTGGGGATAAAAAGTGTATGGGAGTGTACTTCCTCCCTTATTTCACCTCCAACAAGTCTTAGATTACATTTTCGAGCATTTTAGATTTTTGACCCTAGGGTTTCTAGGGTTTCACAATTTTTTACAGAAATTTTAGAATTAGGGTTTCTGCAGCTCATTGAAGGAGATTCTCAGCCCACCAGTGTTATTCTGACTTTCAAGGCTTATTGTTGGAAGTCATAATCCCAAAAAAACCTATTTTTTCTAGCCTAGCCTATACGTTAGATTTTCTAGCCCAATTGGCAAGGGTTTGTGAAGAATTTGAAAATATGGTGAACAAAACCTTGGTGGAAGATATGCTTGATGAATTAAGCAACTTTAGTTCCTGGAAGTCAAGACTTCAGGTCACCCTTGAAGAGGAAGACTTATTTTGGGTGATTCAATTTTTTTTACCAGAGACAACTACCGATGAATAGAAGGAAGAAAGGAAGGAAGATGATGTCAAGGCAAGGAAGACAATCATCTACTCAAGCTCTTACATTGAAGGGCCAACTTCAAAATAACAAGATGAAAAAAGGTGACATTGTGGCTACCTTCTTCATGAATATGTTAGAGGACAGAGATCATCCAGGTGCCATTGGAGAAATCATATCAAAACCCTTAGGTATGCACTTGTATATATTATTTGTATCATTTTCATGAGGGTACTTGCAAGAGTAAAGAACCTTTGTTGAAATCATGGATCCAGAGGGATCTCAGTGCATTCAGAGGAACCAAACACTGGAATTGAAAACTTCAGGTTTGATTGTTTTAATTATCATTCCTCTAACCTACATTTCTAAGTTTTCTACACTACACGTAGGTATTGTAGTTGTGACAACAATCCTCAAATTGTTTTGATTCTAGAGATGTACTCATTATTCTCCTCTAGGAGATATTCTTGTTTTGTTTCCTTTTGTTTGTTTTCTTGTTCCAGGAATATTAACAACAAAGGAAGATGTTTATCCTTCATACTTTAGAGGGAGTCACTTGACTCAGAGGGACTCAAAACTATTTGAGGAGGAAGAACAAAACCATCATTGAGGTAACCAAAGAAATGATGCATGAGAAAATTCTTCCTATGATTATGTGGGAAGAAGCATGCATGACAAAAATATATGTTCAGAACATGAATCCTCACCATATTTTGAAGAACATAACTCCTGAATAATCCTTCACCAGAGTGAAGCCTGAGATTGGACACTTTAGGATATTTAGGTACCCAATATATTTCCATGTACCCAAAGAGAAGAGATCCAAGCTAGACCCTTCAGGGAGAAAGGGTACATTTGTGGGATACAGTGAATCTTCAAAATCATATTGGATCTACATCTCTGGTCAAAGAAAGATTGATCATTCCAGAGGGAGATAGAAATTGATACAATTGATCTAGTTGCTCTAGTTGATATTCCTAGAGACATTGCAGTAGGCCATAAAAGGCCTGTCTGGGATAGATAAACTCTGCAAGAGGCAGAAGGACATGCATCTCCTTCATGCACATTTCGAGAGAGAAAGAGACCAAAAAAAAAATTTGAGCTATTCTTTAGCCATGAGCCACATTGTTGATACAGAGCCTTCTTGTCATGGAGAAACAACAGGTCAGTCAGTATGGTAAGATGCCATGACAAAAGAGTATCAATCCATTTTGAAGAATGATGTATAGGATATTGTTCCAAGACCAAAAAAGAAGTCCGTAGTGAATTCCAAGTGGATCTATATGACCAAGCATGCAGTTGATGGAAGTGACGAGAAATACAAAGCAATATTTTTAGCCAGAGGATTCTCATAAGCAGAGGGAGTTGACTATGATGAGACATTTGATCCAGTAGCCCAATACACTTCCATCCGTACTATCATCCATGAGTTGGAAACTACATCAGATGGATTTAAAGACAACCTTTCTCAATGGTGAGACTGAGGAAGAAGTTTACATCAAACAACCAGAAGGATTCGTGACATACGATGAGAAATCATGTGTATAGGTTGAAGAAATCCCTGTATGGGCTAAAGAAGGCACCTCATGCTTAGTACAAGAAGATGGATGGATTCTTGATGAGTTTGGATTTAAACAAGAGTGTCTTTGATCCAAACCTATATTATCATATTTTTGGTGATGAGTGTCTGATATTGGTCTTGTATGCGGATCATTTATTCCTTACTGGTTCATAAAGACTTATTGTTGAATGCAAGCGAGCATTGACTTCTATTTTTGAGATGAAGGATCTGGGTATGATGCACTACTTATTGGGACTAGAAGTATGGAAGAGAACTGATGAGATTTTCCCAAGTCAATGAAAATATATAGTGAATATATTGAAGAAGTTCGGTATGATAGAGTGGAAATCCATGCCTACACCGATGGTGAAGGAGTTGAAGAAAATATATGATGATCCTACTGATTCATGCGAGATTGATCCATAATTTATTGGATCACTGATGTATCTGGTTAACACTAGAACTGATATATGATATGCAGTGAATGTACTTAGTCAGTTCATGAGTCAGCCGAGACAGACTCACTGGATAACAGAGAAACATTTATTGAGATACCTACGAGGCACAGTTGGATATGGTCTGAGACATGCCTCCAGTGTAAAATTGAGTTTGCAGGGATATGTCGATGCAGTAGACCGGAAGAACACATCTGGTTTTTTTTTTTACCTTGGGGTCTGCCATGGTTTCCTGGTGGATCAGGAAACATAGCTTTGTGGCCTTGAGTACCGCAGAAGTAGAATATATAGTAGTGAGTGTGACAGTCCACGAAGCAATGTGGCTTCACAAGTTTTTAACAAATTTATTTGATCATGAGATGGATCCTACCATTATTCATTGAGATAACCAGAGTTGTGTGAAGCTCTCTGAGAACCCTGTGTTTCATGATAGATCAAAACACATTGAGATAAAATATCATTATATCAGATACATGGTGTAGAGGAAAGAGGTACACGTGTAGTACCTTCCTACCCATGAGCATATTGTAGATATCTTCACCAAACCGCTTTCCAATATGAAGTTTGAGTACTTCCGTGAGAGACTTGGCCATGTGGAGAATACCTCCCTAGTTGAGAGGGAGTGTTGATGATTATATCCAAGACGAAGTTTGAGTACTTCCGTGAGAGATTAGGCCTAGTGGAGAATGACTCCCTAGATGAGAGGGAGTGTTGATGAATATAGCTACGTGAGACATATTCTAGGACACAAACTGAGTGAGTTAGCCTAAGAGAGAGCCCATGAGTTAGGTGTTCCCATGAGATGGGTGTGTAGTTCCTCTATGAGACGAAGATGGAACGATGTGTGCCCCTCTGTAGGGAAGATTCCCATAAGCTGGGTGTGTCATTCTCTTTGAGACAAAGATGACACATTGTGTGCCCCTAAGAAGGGAAGATGCCCATGAGATGGATGTATTGTTTGAGATGAAACGATGTTTGTTGTCCCTTGACCAAGTTTTGGAGAACCTTGGTCATGTTTGACCACTTTTGGGACTTCGACAGGCCAGTCAAAGTCGAAGCGCAAGTTGAAGCGGAGATCGTGGGATCTCAACCCATTTTTAGGGAAGTTTTGGGATTAGGTTTTATGTAATGGGTATGGGATATTGGCCCATGGGTTTACCCATGTTTAGGCCCATTTTGTAATGTATAAATAGATATCTAGGCGATGTAAGAAGGGGAGAAGATGCTAAGTGCTAGAGTTTTATCTATGTGATTACAAAGGCTTTGTGCTTACTATGCATTGAGAACTTGTAAAGCTAAGTGCGAGTGATTGTAAGAAGCTTGTGTGCATCTTGTAAAAAGACTTTGTTCTTAAACCTAGCTCGGGGAAGGAGGATCTAGAGAGGTGCACACAGATCTCCTGTCCTATTTGGAGTGGGGTTTTTGGGCTCTGTGCTTGTAGAAGATTGAGAGAAGATAATAAGAAGAG
>ML830282.1:0-48764 GCA_009831015.1 Picea engelmannii | reverse complement strand
TCTAATATTTAATCACAAATTCACTTATAATACTGAAATGAATACAATGGAAAATAATAAGGAAAAAACCCAAGTATCATTATGGAAATGGTATGATAAAAGGTTAATGGGACGATGAAATGTAAGGAATGGTGAAGGGAAAATATGATATAAATGTGACATTTCTGAGGCCCAACAACCGACATAAATAAAATAACATTACTAATGTTATATGCCCCAATTAAGGGGTAATGATCCAATATTAGGGCTCAACAAATCCCTTTCTGAATGAATAAATTGCAATGCTTATTGGTTTCCTTGAAGTCTGAAGCCCACAACGCTATCAAGATCCCTCCATTGGGATTCCCCCATCAGGATGTCGAAGGTACATGTTTTCAAGTCTTTACCAAAGCTCGCAACCCACAATACTATAAGGAACACACTATTGGGGTTTTCCCATTGGGGTGGAAACTTAACATACTCATGAATTCTTCCACGATATGAAGCTTTCAACACTATTAGGATGATGCTATCAAAAAACATCTGTCAGATAGGAAAACTTACCAAGTCATGGTTTCCTCCCAAAATATGCAATTCACAATGTTTTTAGACCTTTTTGTTTGGGATTTTCCATTAAGACGACAATTTAACGTATCCACAGTCCTTCCAAAACCTAAAGTCCATAATATTGTTGGATATTCTCTTTTGGGATTTTAAATCGGATATACAAATTGACTTACCCACAAATCCTGCCAAAACCTGAATTCCAGAACACTGCTCTCGTAGGTTATCAGGTCCTCAAATATTTCACTTTATAACTTACTAAACATAACTTGAAGTCCGAAGCCCACAATACTATCATATTTCCTCCATCAGGAGTTTTTTCCACGTCTTCTAAATAGGCCCTCCCAATCAATGATCTCCAATGGATGGTTAGGAAAAAATATTGACACCCATTAGACGGTCAATATTTATCCTTTAAATTTGGTTGATCCCTCTCGACCTTTAATATTAACAACTGTGGGTCCCACCTATACTCGAATGCCACATGGAAACCTATGATTCACCTCCCCTTTCTGATGTGTCTCTTGACATGGCATGCTAATGAGGCATGCTAACATGGCACTTCCAACACTCTTTTTTGACGTGTACCCAATGGCAGGCCTCCACCTATCACTCAGTCGATGTGTCACTTATGTCATCATATGCTGACATGTCATATGAAGTGGCATTTGACTCATTATGTTGAGATGGAATTCTCTTTTGCATATGTCCCTCCCAGGACATCATACTCTTTCGATAGATCGGATGACATATGATCACCCAAATCAATGGTCCTCATCAAGTTTGGGCTCAAAGGTGCTCGAATGATACCCTTTCCCCTTCATCCCAAAGTCCAATTCCCAATAGGATTGTGGGCTCGTGCCCTCAAATCCTCCCATCAGAATGACATTTTGTCATGCCTCAAGATTCTTCTACAACTATAATTTCTGATGGATGGCCAGTATTTACTCCTGACACGATGGATGATCCTCTTCTTCTCAGGCTTGCACTGTCAAGATTTCTAAATAGAATTTTCAGAAACGACCTTTCGACAATTACAACAGATCAAAAATATAGATATCTTAGATCGAATGAACCAATCCCCATGGGTTTAAAACCATATGGTCAGTATCTTTGTCTGTGGACCAAAGTTTAGAATCTTGCAAGCCATTGGGTCTGTGCCAATTGGACCCTGCCACACAACCATCTATGTGGACCCCAAGTCAACCTAACTTGTACTCTTGTTAGAATGATGTCACGGTCCTCATGGTTCCTTTGCATCATGGTTTCATAATCTTGATCTGGCCTTCTCCCTCAGTCTATTCCAATCTCTGTCCAATTTCCTCTAGCTATGCAACCTGATAAACAATCAAATATTGGGACTTTCTACTGAACTTCACCATGAAGGGGTTTGCAATTCCCTTCCTGTGCACTCTCTGGACCATACAACCTAAGTGCTATAAACCATAGCTCTGATACCACTTTGTAACATACCCAAACAACCTATTTGGGCACATCACTTCAAAAACATTGTGTAACAACTCTATTACCTCACTGTAATGCACCCATAACCCTCTCTGAGGTGCGCTACATAAAGTTTCTACTCTGATACCAAAAATAAGAGGGAATATATAGTGAAACATGCCTACCAATCATACACCTAACAACACTTGAAAAAACTATGAACATAAAACTAAACAATAACTCATGACAACATATAAATATTGAAGTCAAAGTTCTTATGCACAACAATTAAATCTAAGAATATGAATAAACACAAAGATTAACACTTATCTTTAAGTAACAATTATGTAACTGACTATAGGGGACATATGTTCCTCCCAACCATATATCTTCTAATACATATCTTAGTATCATATCACCCCCGAGATGGGGTTATGAATCCACAAAAGAGGGTGTCCCTCACAGTCCCAGACTTACCATGGTGGCTAGTCTTTTTACAACTATCCCAATCCACCCAACTCTCTTCCCCACAACCCGCAAAACCCAAGGAATGGGATCCCCATTCACATCTCACAGTCCTTCAGGAATTCCCTCTTCCTCATAGGTCTCTAGTGTGCTTGGTCAGACATGACTATCTCTACTGGGGACTCCAGGGATGCCAGTTGCTAGGAAACTACTAGCACCCAAATTACTTCCCTCAGGGAAATCACTCTCTCTCTCTCTCTCTCACACACACACACACACACACACACACACACACACACACACACACACACACACACACACAAAGGTCAATATATAGTCCTGATAGCCTACTTATAAACTCTTGCGATCCATTCTCCTACACTGCTCTCCAACTTGTTGTCTTTGTTCAACTATGTAATATCTCACTACTTCCAAACTCTTGGTCTCTTCCTCGACTAATCCAAATCTCGACTCCCTTCTCCAATTCTTGACTCCCTTCTCCAACTCATTTTCCCGTTGCATTTTTCCATACAAATTCCTCTTTTTTCCTTTCTTTCTTGACTCACACTCCTCCCAAGGAGGATTGTACTCAACCCCCTGCTCACAATAAATTCCTGAAGTGACTTCTCACATCCACCCTCTTACATGAATTCAATGATTGTCTTTGGAAACACTCCATAGGAAAAATAGAAGGTTCATAACACAAGTTAAAATATAGACAAGGTGGGTTGAGATCAATACCCATGATCATTCCCTTTTTGGGCCTATTGGAACCTTGGACCCTTCCCCCTCTTATGGATACTTATCCCCCCATTACTTAGTCTGTGTCCACCTTCAACAACATTATCTTAATTTATCATTATAATTTACAAAGTTCACATATTACATCACTTGGCCCATGGCCATATATTTTTGTAAAATATATGCATCACTAAGTTAGGGAGTAAAATAGGGATGTTAAAATAGGTGACCTAGTTAACACGTCAAAACCATTTGATTCATTGTCAACTCGACTAGTGGATTGGTTTTGGCCAAATTCAATGGAGTATGATGCTAACTTTACTAAGTAGCAATGACTTGTTCAATTGATTGGTTTTGGTATGACTCGACAAAATTATATACCAACTATGTTGAGTTAGTGGTTGACTCAACTACCTAAAGAGTCAATCATTGATTTGGGTAGTTTTACCGAAATTTTGGTTCAAACTAGTTGAATCGATTTGATTTGGTCAGTTATGAAAACAATGCAATGACCTTAAAGGATAAAAGGTGTGTCCAAGCCATGCCCTAATCTCTAGATTTATTAGTAAGGATTCTTTGATAACAATTCTATGAATCTTATCATGTGAATTGGCATGCATAATACATGTGTATGGTTGTATAAGACATATGTTTTTCCATGTCATTTGTATTTTTTTATTAATAGATGCATGTTTTTCTATGACATCTATATTGCTTGTATTAAATATGTGTTTCCTTTTTCTTTTTGGATTGGAATTTTAGTATGATGTTTAATTATTTGTTATCTCATTAACATTATTTTTAGTTAATGGGTAAATCCATGAAGATGGGTAATGAATTTGAAAATAAAATTGTTGTTGAGATGTGAAATGGAGGCGTTTTCTTGGAAAACATTTTTTTTTTTTTCGGTTGAAAGCATGTTATAAACATTCTATTGAATTTTTTTTTAGCTGAAAGTTAAATTTAACAACCACATTCTTTTGGTCAAAAGTTTGGTTTTAACAACACTTGTTTACAACCGAAACATTGACATAATGTTTGATTCTAACTATTGTTTTTTGGTCAAAAATTTGTTACTCAATTGAAATAATTATCTCTCTCTCTCTCTCTCTCTCTCTCTCTCTCTCTCTCTCTATATATATATATATATATATATATATATATATATATATATATATATATATATATATATATATATGAGTTGGTGAAGCAGTCAAGGTTTTTTTTCCTTACATTCTTTTGTGTTATCCTCACCTTTAGTTTCTATTGGTCTATCCCTATTGTTGTGTATTTCGGGTTTGTGGGCATATGTGGGTGATCCAGATTTTATGAGAAGAATGAAATGATTACAGATTATTAATATGTGCTTAACACGAAAAAATAGAGATACAGTAAAATTGGTTTTTATTCAATAAGGAAATAAGCTGAAACTGTAAAATGGAGCGGAAACAAGCTTGCTGGAATGGTGGTGGCTTATCTCTGAGAAGAGATGTGACGGTTGTGCTCATTCGCAAGAAGATGATTACAATGAGGATCAGAAGGCCTTTTTACAATAAACAAGAATGCCCAAAACCCTA
The DNA here is from genome assembly GCA_009831015.1 of Picea engelmannii. Taxonomy (NCBI): domain Eukaryota; kingdom Viridiplantae; phylum Streptophyta; class Pinopsida; order Pinales; family Pinaceae; genus Picea; species Picea engelmannii. The sequence continues at coordinate 43,995 of ML830282.1, read as the reverse complement.
GACATCCAAAAAACTAACCCTAGGAGATGAAGCGCCAAAAGTCACGTGGGCCTCGTTTGGGTAAGTTAGTACATCAACATCCCGGGGTCGTAACTTTTGCATACGATCTCCGTTTTAGGCGTATGATAGCCCGTTGGAAAGGTATCATCAATGAGATTCATTTTAGGGGTAATATTGAAGGAAATTTAATATTTCAAACCCGTTTTCCCAAAAAACATCGTTTAGGGCCTCAAAACGACTCCGAAAGTGAAAAACTGCTAAAAATAGTAAATTACCAAAATTGCCAGAAAACTGTTTTGAGACAGTTGGAAAAGGTGGGTGGCCACCGATATCCACCTGGATCAATACTTCCTCAGGAAGCAATGTTCTCCATTACATTTATTTCCCCCATCAGATGAGGAAATTTCTACTGAATTTGGCCCTAGGTGAGCCACTTGCCTTGGTGCAGGAGCTGCCCTGCTTTGACGACTCGATAAAGATGGATTCAATGCTGTCGAATGCCCTTGATCTGTGTATACACAATCTGATCACTGGATTCCTGGTATATGCAGTTGGGGTTGAGCTTTGTTGGTGTCATCTATTCTGCTACTTCTTAGGTGTCCAATAATGGTGGGAAATAAGGGCGAAGGAGATCCACGTTGAACACTGGGTGCAGGCCAAGGAAAGGAGGAATTTTGAGCTCAAAATCATTATCCCCCATGGCCTTGGTGATGCTGTACAACCCATAATGGAGTGGGTGAAGCTTCCCATGGGGTCATGTTAGGCATTCTTTCTACAAGTGCAACCAAACTTTGTCGCCCACCTAAAACTTATGTGGCACCCGATGTTGATCATGGCGCTGCTTGTCCTTGTCATTGGACTTTTGTAGGATATCCTGAACCTATTGGCGGATGTAATGGATACTCTCAATGAAGCGGGTGGCTTTGTCAGCTTCATTTGGAGTAAGATATGAGTCGATCGAGGTGACCGCAAGGGGAAGTGCAACATCTATGGGACCCAATGGTTGGAATCCCAACCCCACCTGAAAGGTGCTGTGACCGGTTGAGCTATGAAAGGCTCGATTGTAGCTATGCTAGATATAGGGAAGGCTCTCATCCCATGTGCGAGGGTGTTTGGAATTATACATGTGAAGGACATGCACAATCATTCTATTTATGACCTTGGTTTGGCCATCTGTGTGGGGGTGGAAGCCGTGGATTTGGTGAGCTTGGTGTCCAACAGTGACCAGAGGCTCGACTAGAATGTGTTGAGAAATCGATTGTCCTGATATGAGACAATGGTTTTTGGGAGTCTAAAATGTACCTAGACTCATTTAAATAAGATCTCAGCAGTGGCCTCTGCTGTGATGCTCTTCTTGCAGGCAACCAGAATCGCCATCTTAGAAAAGCAATCAACAACCAAAAAAACACAGTCATTTCCCCGCTTGGTGGATAGGAGGTCTGACATGTAATCCATTGAGATAGATTCCCATGGCCTTTCAGGAGTAGGAAGAGGGGTGTAAGGGCCCTGTTTCTTAGTGGTTGGTTTGGAAATAGTGCAGGCAGTGCAGGACCTAATATACTTGCTGACCTCCTGTCAAAGTTTTGGCCAGTAGAAATGTTTCTGTAGCATCGCCACTGCCTTTTCGATGCCGAAGTGTCCTGCCACCCGACTATAGTGGGCTTCCCAGATCAGCTTCGCTTGCTCACTTGATGGAACATAGATATGGCCCAGACAACACAAAAACCCATCCCAAAGATGGAAATTATCGACAAATGCGTTTGCAACCAACATTTGGTAGGCGGTGGTGAAGTCCTGGTCTATCTCATAGAGTTGGGGCCATCCAGAGGTCTCATGGCCGCAAAAGTCTAGAACCGTGGTGAGTTCCGCGACTGGCAGTCTGCTGAGGAAATCAACGACAAGATTGGTGCTTCCTGTTTTATACTTGATGTTGAGGTGGAATTGCTACAAGTATGTGGACCACTTTTGATGGAAGTCATTTTGAAATTTTCCTTATGTCTACATGAACTATAGTGGCTTATGATTAGTGTGGATGATTGTCTCCTCCCTAAGAATGTAATGTCTCCACTGGCGACAGGCTTGCACAATGGAGTACATTTCTTTGTCATAAGTAGGGTACTTATGAACATCATCTGATAGTGTCTCACTATGATAGGCCACAGGGTGGCTGTGCTAAGTGAGAACAATGCCCACAACATAGTCTGAAGCATCTATCTTGATCTCAAAGGGATGCTGCAGGTATGGTAGTGAAAGTACTGGGGCTGAGCAAAAGTGCTGCTTCAAATCATCGAACACTTGTTGTTGGCACCGACCCCACACAAATTTCTCCTTACCACCACCCCTGGTTATTTGGTTGAGGGCCCATGCAATATGGGAGAATCCCAACACAAACCTGCGGTAGAAATTGACAAGGCCCAAGAAGCTCTGAAGTTCAGTGAATGTGGTTGGGGTTGGCCAGTCACGGATGACTTGGATCTTGGATGGATCCACATGTATGCCATGCTGATCAATGATGTAGCCCAGGTAATGGACCCTGTCCATGTCGAAGGAGCATTTTTACAAGTTGGGATATAGCTTGTGCTACCGCAGGGTGTGCAGAACCTGTTGAATATGATGCAAGTGTTCGGACCAAGTCTTGCTTTAAATGAGAATTTCATCCAGATACACCACTGCAAAAGTATTGGTGAATGGGAGCAGGATATCATCCATCATCCTCATGAAAGTGGCTGGAGCATTTGTCAAACCAAAGGGCATGACCAACCATTCAAAAATGCCTTCCTTTGACTTGAAGGCGATCTTCCATACAACTGTTTGTTCTATTGGTACTTGGCGGTAGCCAAACTTCAGATCAAACTTACTGAAGTATTTGGACCCTATGAGTTGATCAAGGAGGTCGTCGATTCAGGGAATCGGGTACCGATTTCTGACTGTGATTTTATTCAGAGCCCGGTAAACAATGCAGAGTCGCCAAGTTCCATATTTCTTCTGTACCAACACGATTGGGCTTCCGCAAGGTGATGATATGGGATGGATGTGACCCTTGTGGAGAATTTATTGGATCTATCGCTTGATCTCCTCATTCTCTAACAGAGAGCGGCGATAGACTAACCCATTGGGCAGTGGTGCATTGGGGATTAGATCGATGGGGTGCTTGACCTGGTAGTGCAGAGGTACCTCGGTAGGTGAGGAGAAGATATCCAAGTATTCTTCCATGACCTTATCTACTTGCTTCTACTGTGTGGAGAGGTCGACCGCACAGACCCTAGATGTGGCTGTGATCTTTTGCTTATTCTGAAAGCGAATCATGAAGAAGACAAACTTCCCCATCTGAGAGATGATCTTCTTGCATTTCTTAGTAGAGATCAAGGAAATAGCACTAGGTGGGACTGCCTCGGGTATCCTGTACAATTTCCTGTTCAAAGTAATAATAACACTATGAGGCCTAGACTCGTATGCAACATGACGTTTCCATAAATAAGGTTGGACCAAAAGAACATCAAAAAATTTGAGAGGAGAAACATCACATGATACCTCATCTTTGAAGGTCTTTATGTCGTACGACAGTCGACAGTGTTGGTTGACGCAGAGATCACTTCCTTGGTGGAGCCATCCAATGGTGTAGGGTTGGGGGTGTGGCATTGTCAGCAGGGCCAACCGCTTGACGACCTCTATTGAGATGAGGTTCTTCTGGAAACCACTATCAATGATGAAGTGCAATGAGGTGCCTTTTAACCACATCTGTGAATAGAAGAGGAACTCTCCTTCTTCTGGCTCATCTAGTTCACCAGGATGGAGCCTGGTGGTAGCAATAGTGGCACTGGGTTCCACGTCAATGATCCATTTTCCCCTTTCTGCTTTTGGCTCAGAGTCAGAACCTAGATCTGATTTAGAGGCTTTCACTTCAGCCACCAATGACTACTTTGAGTGACAATCAAAAGTGTTATGCCAAGGGCTCTTATGGAAGTCACACCACTTCCTGGTATTCTTCTTTGTCTTTCTGGTGTCCGTCTTTGCTTGCATCTTGGACTGGTTGTCTTGATACTGTCCATATTTTCTTTTTCATTTGTTCTGTGGTTTGGGGCCGCCCTTTCCTAGCTTTTGTTGTGAGGGGTTCCCAGGCCCAAATTGCCGCGTATTTTGTTTGAGCTTCTGCTCGATTTTGACAACATATCGGTAGGTTGTGCCCAAGGATGAGATGTCCAGAAATTCCATTTTGGTCTGGATGTATCTATGTATATCACCACGATACTTGAGCACCAGATGTCGCTCCGAATCTTTGATACCCAGCATAGTGCGCAAGGTATGGAAGATATTTTTGAAATCTGGCATTGCTTGGTCTCTTTCTTTCCGCAGTGTGGTCCATTTGGTATATAAGTAATCATAAATTTCGAAATGGTAGTATTGTTCCTTAATAACATCCCTGAAGGATTCCCAGGTGGACGTGAGTGTAAATAATGAGGGTTTCTCTATTTCCTTTTGCTCACATAAATTTTCCCACCAATCTTTGACACAGGGAACGACTTTGAGGAGTGTAGAAGTAATCTTTTCTCTATTCGAAAAGTTATGGATAGAAAATACCCTTCTAGTAGATTCAACCACTTGTCTATAGAATCTGTGTCTATATGACCTTCAAATATAGGAATATCGAAGTTTATTTGTACCTTGAAGGGGGCGGTGCCTCCGCTCAAAGAAGATGCGTCGCCTGTCGGTAGCCGCCGAAGGATTTGCACGAAACTATCCATCATCTCGTTCCTCTGTTGTGTGAGGGATTCCTCAATCAACAGTTTGAAAGGATATCCTATCCCATCATATTTCTTTTCTCCTTCCATGAGAGGTCACTTGGGCATGTGAGAGATTTTGTCCTCAAGAGAAACAAGCTCGAGACCTAACTCTTTGTACTCTGACCTCGTTGGGGACATGCATTAAGACGACAAGGAGTAGACCGCTCTGATACCAATGATCCCACTAATCCAGATTTTATGAGAAGAAAAAATGACTACAGATTATTAACAGGTGCTTAACACGAAATAACAGAGATACAGTAAAATTGGTTTTCTATTCAATAAGGAAATAAGTTGAAACTGTAAAATGCAGCAAAAACAAGCTTGCTGGAATGGTGACGACTTATCTCTCAAAAGATATGTGACGACTGTGCTCATTCACAAGAATATGATTACAATGAGGCTCTGAAGGCCTTTTTACAATAAACAGGAATGCCAAAAACCCTAGACATTCAAAAACCTAACCCTAGGAGATGAAGCGCCAAAAGTCATGTGGGCCCCGTTTGGGTAAGTTAGTACATCAACTTCACGGGATCGTAACTTTTTCATACGATCTCCATTTTAGGCATATGATAGCATGTTGGAAAATTATCATCGAGGAGATTCATTTTAAGGGTAATATTGAAGGAACTAGTCTATTGAAAACCCCTTTTCCCAAAAAGCATCATTTAGGGCCTCAAAACGGCTCCGAAATCTCGATGAATCTGTTGATTATGGAGAGGGGTTTATTGGCAATTTTGTTGACACTTGCATGTTGCTTTTAGTTGTTGCTTGGCTTGGCTCGGTGCTCATTCTTAAGTCTATTTTCATTTGTTTGGTTCATCTCTATTTACCCTATTCGGTTCAACTCTATTTAAGTTTTTTTGAATTGGCATATGTCTCTGTTTAAGTTTATTGATACTCAACTTGGGTTGGCTCATTTGATGCAGTCTCTTTAGCTTGTTCAACTGCTTGTTGGAGAGGTATTTTTTACTCAACTTGACTTAGTTTCACTCACCTACTCACCTATCATGCTCAACTCAAATCAAATGTTCACTTGATCATTGAAAGGGTTTAACCTGGCTTACTTGTTAGGTATCTTGTCCATCCTGCTATATGGTATGCTTAAAAATATATTAAAAACCAATGTATGAAGTTCAAAAATAGTATAAATTTGAAATAATACCTAGACACATCTTATGGCACATGATTATTTCTAGTATAAATTTTCCATCTTAAAATTTTAGATGAATATGATTTAAATTTTAAAACTACATAGGTTTATTTCTTACTCATACATTTCTAAATGAGACTCTAAAGGAGCTATTATCATTTTCCAATTATGTCTAAAGATGAACACTTGATAATATGCATGGGTAGTGGTTTTCACAAAATAAATTCACCATGTTCAGTCCATATTATATGTTCCCTCACTTTTCATTTATTATCTAACAATAGACATTTGAGATCACAATTTTTATCGCCAAGTTTCACCTTCTCTAATCCATGAAAATTTTATATGTAAATTGCTATAAATATTCCTTTATAAGAGTTCATCATAATAGATTTTACAATATCATGAAATATATTATTATTATTTTTTTCTACTTAGTTTCCATATTTAATGTTACCAACTTAATGTGTTGGCATGTTTATAGGAAGAGTGTGCTTATCATTGATGGAAAGAACATAAACACAACCAAACCTTGCGTAAGAATCTATTGTAAGGAGTGCACAGATCCACAATTCGACTAAGTGTCGAAGTGACTCTTTAAGAAGTTGAGAGAGTAGAAGACGAGAAAGCTCAGAAGAGATAGTGCTTTCTAGAAGTGCAGACGAGGTCCAAGAGATGGAATTGCAGGAGAAGCAAAGGTTGAGACCCTTGAACACTTAGAAAACCTTCTAAGTCAGAGACATTAGAAGCTTAGGAGAGAGGGTGAAAGCGATCGTAGGATCACAACACAGAGGACCAACAACTGTCTGATCGAAACAAGGTGCACGAGCCTTAAGGCTTTGCGCACGTATGAGAGAGAAATTACCAAAGTTCCAAAGTCCCAAAGTAGTTTGGGACCATCCATCATCAAGGAGGATAGGTGGTGTAAGATCCACAACTTCAGAAGTTCATGGATCAAAAGGAGGTGAAATAGCCGAATTAATTTGAGACCATTCATCACCAGGAGGAGAATATGGCTCGTTGATCATCGGGAGATATGTGTCAGTAGACCATGAGTTCAGGAGGGAGCAAAGTTTGAGATTTGAAATCCCCGAAGCCCGGAGAGCCAGAGTAAATTTCAACCGTCAAATCCAGAGGGATACGTGGCAATAGATCATGAGCTCCGGAGAAATCACTTCAAGAGTTTCAGTTTGAGATTTGAAATTCCCAAATCCCAGAGAGCCAAAATAAATTCTCAACCACCGAATCATCCGAAGTAGATCTCAGTCGTCAGATTGTCCAAAGAAGATCTCAAGCGTCAGATCATCTGAAGTGAATCTAGGCCATTTGATCCAGAAAAGATGTGGTGTAAACCTGTGGACTCTAGGTAAATACCCGAAGTAAGCCTCAACCGTCCAATTCAAGAGGACACGTGGCAAGAATCCTCATACTTCGAGGGGAAGTGAATTTTGAGACTTGAGATTTCAGAAGTCCGGAGACTCGAAGGAGATCTCGACCGTTGATAAAGAAAGGGGCCGCAAAATTGTTGATCTGGTTGAAAGGTCAAATTACTGAAGTAGAGGTAGAGCTATCGATTGAGAAGGACAAGTGTCCACGAATCATAGACTCCATAAGATTTATGTATGGAGAAAATCAAGGCCTAAGAGTTGAAACTCCCGAAGCCCAGATCACGAAATAAACCTCAGCCATTGATTTAGGAAGGTTAGATCTTATCCACAAAACTTGAAAGGACAAATCTGAACTGTCAGTTCAGGAGCACCGTCAAGATCATGAGATCGACGATCCCATCACATTGCAGGGATTGAAGGTGCTCGAATGTTAATAAGTCAAGGGCGGGTCGCAATCGAAACCATGGTTTTGGAGAAAGGACACATGGAGTCTCGAGGTAAATTTTGGGGTGAAACATAGTTTGATTTCAAACCACCTTTGGATGTGCCCACAATCATGTGGACAAATGAGATCATCGCCGAAGGTCATATCGAAAAATGGAGCTAGCGCTTGCTAGATCAAGATCGTGAAGCACCTTTTGAATAGGTGTGTGGTCACCGCCGATGGTCCTGTAAAGGAAGGGGCTTAGAAGCCAAAGAAGACAAAAATGACTGACTGTAACTGCTAGAGAAGACAAAGAGTTGCGACTGCCAGAGAAGCCAAAGAATCTCAGGATATCGACTGCTAGTGATGAATAGGTTCAGGATAAATGCCAGATAAGCCAAATAATATTAGGATAAGGCCCACTGATGATGAAGAGATTCAGCATAACCACCAGAGAAGATGAAGAGTTTCAATGATGATCATGCAAAGGACTCGACGTGAGAAATATATGCATGTGAGTAGAAGGATATGTGGAGTAGCATCTGAAGTGAAGATCAGAGGTGCAACACATAGTATGTAGAGGAAACACAAAGCATAAAAGGTAGAAGAGAAGCTGAAAAGAGGGGTTTCATGCGTAGGAAGAAAAAAAGAAGAGCATAGAAGCTGAAGAAGGTAGAATAGACATGGAGCTGTAACAGACCATTTCAGAGATAGAGCATGTAACTAAAGTTTTGTAATATTCAATCAGGGTGGTAGGGTGGTGTTAGGGAGGATTGTAGTCCTATAAATTCTAGTTGGTGCTAGAAGATATTTTGGGAGTTGGTGCTTCCATCTAGTTGGTGCGAGAGAAACCTGGGAGTTGGTGCTAGAGAAACTTGGGAGTTGGTGCTTCCATCTAGTTGGTGCTAGAGAAATCTAAGATTTGGTTCTCTCTGCAAGTTGTAGCTTGCTATCAAAGGTTGTAGCCTCATATTTGAGTTGGCGCTCAAAGAATATGATGTGCATGAAGGCGGGAGATTGATTGACATCCGAAGAAGAAGAGGTTTTCGCCCTTTATGGGTTTCCTCATGAAAATCCGTGTCTCTGTGTATTTTGTGTGATTGATCAACTATTGTATATCTATGCATGTTAAGTTATCAGTAACATATTAAATAATAATCTAGAAAGATTCATAAAAAGAACAATAAACGTTTCAAGCTTATATTATAACTGATTCACCCCTCCTCTCAGTTATATTTCCAACAATTGGTATTAGAGCCGATGCCTTCATTCAAAGGTAGATCCATAAGCTTGAACATGACTAGTCATGAAGGGAGTTTGACTAATAGAGCCCCTCTATTTGATGGAACAAACTTTTCCTTTTGGGAAATAAGGATGAGAACATATTTAATGTCTTTGGGTGCTGATGTTTGGGATGTCGTTAAAACTGGATATGTGAAGCCTGTAGTCTTGGCCTCAAAAGATGACAAGTTGGATTTTAGCTTTAATTCAAAAGCAATGAATGCCATCCTCAATGGACTTGCTGATGCTGTCAAAGTCATGCACTGTGATTCAATTTTTTTTATGTGGGACAAGATGATAAGTAGTTATGAAGGTAATGAAAAGGTGAAAGAGGCAAAACTATAGACTGAAATTTGAGCAGTTAAAGATGGATGAAGAAGAAACTATCAGTAAATACTTCTTACATATAGAATAACTTGTCAACACTATGAAAGGTCTAGGTAAAAAGATAGATGAACCCTTTTTAGTCCATAAAATATTAAGATCTCTCCCTGATAGATTTAACTCAAAGGTCTCTGCTATAGAGGAAATAACTGATCTCAAAACATTGACACTAGATCAACTTCTTGGAACCCTCACTGCTTATGAAATGAGAATCACCAAAAGTAAATCCACTTCAAGAGAGGCATCCTTTAAAGAAGAGAAAAATACAGACTCTGATATAGATGAGATTGAAGCAAATTTTGTGAGAAGACTGACGAAAGGATCAGGCAAATACAAAGGTAAAATGACCTTCAAATGTTTCAACTGTGGTAAGATAGGCCATTTTGAATCTAAGTGTCCTCACAAGAAAAAGGACCAGAACTCCGATGATGAAAAGAAATACAAATTTAAGAAATATAATAAAAAGAAAAGTTTGTGTGCAAACAATGATGACTCCTCAGAAGACATAGACAACGATTCATATTGTGAAGATAAATTGAATGATTTTATGCTTATGTCTATGGGAGATATTGATGATGAAAACACAACATGTGACATGAATGACAAAGAAGTTGTGGTTGATATGGAAGGTGAATTAATCAATGCTTTGGAATAAATTGACAAACTCAGATTTAAGAAGAGAAAACAAAAACAATTGTTGATGTAGTTTAAAAAGAATGGTAAAGAACCAAGTGAATATTTTGTTTTGTTAAAAGTAGAATTAGAAGAAGCAAATAAAATAGAAGATATTCTAAAACAAAAATTAGCAATGAAGAAGGTAATATGTGAAGCTCTGGAAGATGAAGTAGTGGTTGTCTGAAAATATCTAGAGAAATTTTAGGCCTTATACCATCAGAATCTGACAAGCATTAAAGCCTTAGAGGGATTAGCTACCATTCTGAATCAACAAAGGAATCCAAAGTTGAAAACTGGTTTGGGTTATGAAGAAGGATCAAGTAGTGGTTAGCCAAGCAAGAAATAATCCATCAAGTTTGTCAAATCTACAATCATTGACAACAACAAATCTGCAAAAATAAAGGAAGATAATCAGCCACCAAGGAGGAGTGAAAGAAAAAGTACCAGAACCGAATCTGTAGAACAAAGAAATAATACACCCACTGCTCAAAGAAGACAACCTTTTTCCAGGTACAAAGGATTTTTCTATGGATATTGTTTTTTCTGTTCTAACTTTGGTCACAAAGCTGTAAAATGTTCTTTAAGATTTAGATATGAGCAATCAAGACACTCAAGGAATAAATATCTACCACAACAAAGAATGAGACAACCAAGTAACAAACAACCTCAGACTGCAAATCTTGTGATGGTTGGGAAAAAGACACAGGTTAAGCATAGCAATTGTTATGATCCTTTATTCAATGAACCATAATGTTACACCTACCATAATTATGGACATAAAGCCACAGATTGTCGCTTAAGGAACTATAAGCCAGATTTAAATCCCTCTGTTGAAAATGTCAATGTCACACACCCACTACGAGAACTAAGATTTTTTTTTTGTCTTTTCTTCAAGGGACATAATCCCTGAATTTCTACAGGGCCTAGCACAGACCATCCCTTCCCTTATCCTCCTCCAAGCGACTAAAACCTGGCCTTAGCACAAGCACCTTTCGCAAATCATGAGTTGGAGAGCCTAGGCTCTCAACTCCTCTTTCTGCAAACGCCGATACCTGAAATGAGATATGGGTATGGCTCCCTCCTCACTAGCACCCATTACATATAACTGTAGGCTAGGCTAAACACTAGCACTACTCACATCTCGTGACTTCGCGAGTTGGAGTGTTGAGCCCTCGTGATCCTCCTTTGCGAATCCTCGAGACGCGAAAGGTCAACGTTACGTGGAATCTGCCAAAGCGATGCGTACATGCCACTTGTCTCCTTCGCTGTACTCTGCTTACGAGCTATGTCGCTGCCGCCCGTCGCACAATACCTCGACTCTCGACGTTTCACGACCTTAGCGATCAAGGTGCAACTTCTTCATCCTTTGAAACCCCGAACCACGATAAGTCAACAATGGGTTGACTCTTTCCCAGGTGACATGTGTCCACCACCTGTCACCTGCTTCCACCTTTCTCTGGGTGCTTGTTGTTACGCCACTTGTCAGCCATGAGGTCCCCACCTAACAGATGTGCCACATGTTCGCACGAACCCTCGATGCTCGAGACTTCGTGACTTTTGTAGTCGAAAAGAAATTCTTTCAACCTTTTAACCCTCGATACGTGATAACACGTGGAGGTTCTGATCCAATGGTTCTCCCATGGCTTGGATCCAACGACCACGATCACGTCGCGATTTCATGAATCATGAGTTCGTGCAGTCCTACCCTTGACCACTCCAAGTTTCAAGTCAATGAAATGCTACTCGACTGCCATGCGTCCTATGTCGATGGACGGTTCTAAATACTTTGGGACTCTCAGGACGTTGTCGAGTCCACTCTCCTGCCTATGCAAAGGTTAAGATCGACGGTCAATAGAGCTCCGATAGATCCTTGGATCTACAGTCCTGGATCCCATCACTACTTGCGAAGGCTGAAAGGGTTGAGGTGTTAACGCCTATGCTCCTCCTCTAGATCCATCGGTCTTGACAGATGTGGGGTATTCACGAAAGGATTTTGACAATTCGTCTGCCAAACAATGGGGTATTCTCTTTCGATAATTGGACTCGCTATCCTTTCTGATCTTGAATCATGAAATTCAACCTATTAGAGCTTCAAACTCCCATGACCCCGAGACCTTAGAGAGCTACTATTTCTTGCATAAGGTTTCCAGACCTGGATTGCATGAACCTTCAGATGGTTCTTGGGAAATTGTCCCTGATCTTAGTCGAGTCTCTAGGTAAAGGTTCGGTATGGTTCCAAGGTTTATGGGGTAATTCCCGGGGAAGAGTACTCTCGAGGAGCCTTCCCGGAATATTATGAGAATCAAGCAAACAAGACGATTCTCGGTGGAGAAAACTCATGCCCTAGACTTAATCATTTGTACATAAACTAACTATGGCATGTAAGTATACACATGCATCCATTATTTCCAGTCTAAAACACCAGGCAATCATTCCACACAGAAATCATTATGGGAATATAAACATGAGCATGTATTCATGATATTCAATTCAAAATACAAGGCATAAAACACTTATCAGATCCACTAGGCATGATGCAACTGCTGAGAGGGGTGATCGTTTCCACCCAACCATAGGCTCAGTGACTCCAAACAGATTTACCACTACCCACCCCCGAGCTAGACCAGATGCTTTGAGTTTCAGTCTCCTACTTCCAGCTCAATGGAAGTCAAGGACGAAGGTTATTCTCCTTCTCCTAATACGGAAAAATAATCCAGGATGAGGGTTACTCTCCTTCTCCTATGTTCAGAACTCCCTGTGTTTCCAGAGTTTCTCCAGTTCTCTTCTACGATCCCTGTCGTGCGTTCTCTCTCTCTCTCTACCCTTTACCACACTTCCTCTCTTACCTTTTTCTCTGCAAGATTGCATGTGGCATGAATTTCCCTGTCCATGGTAAGGTCTGAGAGATTTTACGGATGGGCGGTTCACCCCCATCTCCTCATTAACTCTTGAGGAGCCTCCCCACCTACCAATTTGATGGGAAATCCATTCCAGGGTCAGAGAGTTGCTTTGGTCTTTGAGCAAGTAAAAACCAGTATGGTACTGGCTCGATGGAAGTTAACACAACCATTCCAGGTCCCTTCCACCACCTCTCATTGGCCATCGTGGTCTCTTTTATCACATCCCCCTCCCAGCAGTCATGCAACACATATTCATAACATAATTTACATTCATCGACCTTTTATACAAAGGTCCATCAAATCAAACATTCACATCTTTGAGTTTGCCATAGTTCTTGGCCACTATAGTTATTTTTACAGACTAGGGGAAACAGGGTGTTACAATTCCCTCCCCCTTAAAGGAACATCGTCCTCAATGTTCTATCTATCAATATGATGTGTATGTACAGAAGTAAACAAAATCGGATATGCTTGTTTCATGGCATCTTCCATTTCCCACGTAGCCTCATCTGGGCCAAAATGTTTCCACTACACCTTGACCCATGCAATGGTTCAGTTTCTGAGTGGGGTTTCCTTTCTTTCTAGTATGCATTGAGGTTCTGGCAGGAATTCTCCCTCCGGTTCCACCTGGATCACAAACCAGTCAATTATATGATTAGAATCATGTACATATTTCTTCAATAATGAAACATCGAAAACATTATGTGCTTTTACTGTGGGAGGAAGTGCTAGCCTATAGGCTACATGTCCCACTCTATCTAGAACTTCAAAGGGTCCACAATATCAAGGTGCCAACTTGGCACAAGATCCCATGCTCAGGGAACTCTTCCTGGGCCTAACTCTGAGATATATGTGGTCTCCCGTCTTGAATTCTCTTGGAGTTCTCTTTCGGTCGACGTAACTTTTCTGTTTGTTCTAAGTGACCTTTAGATTCTATTTTATCTGAATCACTTGTTGTTCCATTTCTTTCAACATGTTGGGTCCAATAGTAATTCTATTTACAGGATTACTCCAATTGACTGGAGTGTTGCACGACCTATCGTAGAGGACTTCGAAAGGACTAGTCTTCAGGGATTATTGGTAGTCGTTGTTGTAGGCAAATTCCACCAGTGGCAGGTAATCTTACCACTTTTTGGGTTGATGCATTACATGTAGCCTTAGCATGTCTTCTAATATTTGGTTCACTCTTTCCGTTTGTCCATCGGTTTGAGGATGATAGGCTGTGCTAAACAGTAATTTGGTCTCCAGACCAACCATCAAGGATTTCCAAAAGTTGGAAGTAAATTCCGTGTCTCTGTCAGACATGATCTCTTTAGGCATACCTTGTAGTCTGAATATCTCCTTTATGAATACGTTGGCGATGTCTATTGCCTTGAAAGTCGACTTGTCAGGGATAAAATGAGCGGACTTGCTCAGTTTATCCACCACTACCATGATGACGTCATTCTGTTTGGTCGAGGTTGGTAATCCGGTGATGAAATCCATGCAGATGATTTCCCATTTCCATTCCAGGATTGGTAGAGGTTGTAATAATCCTACTGGGTGTCGGTGTTTTTCTTTAACCTGTTGGCATTCTATACATTTGGCTAAGTACTCAACTATGTCTTTCTTCAATCCAGGCCAATAGAATTGTTTCCTGGTGGCCGTGATCATCTTCCGGTATCCTGGATGACCAGTATATGGTATTTTATGTAGTTCATCCATTATGAACCTCTTCAAGTCATCACAATCTGGAATATATAGTCTATTTTTGTAAGTTAGCAGACCTCCATCTATCATCTGGTAGCCTTCATACTTTATCCCTGTGGGTTCTTGCTCCAGGTACGAGGTCACGGTCTGGAAGAATGTGTCTGTTTCTTGTTCATTCCTAACTCTTTCCTTGACATTCATCTCGTAGGTGCTCACCGCTGTCAGGTGAATTGTTTTCATACTTCTGCTAAGGACATTGGCCACCTTATTTTCCTTTCCTTTAATATGTTTGATTTCAAAATCAAACTCACTAAGGAAGGCCATCCACCTAGCTTGTCTAGCATTGAGATTTGGTTAGTTAAATAGATATCGCAATCCACAGTGGTCTGTGATAAGTACAAATTTCCTTCCCAGGAGGTAATGCCTCCACATTTTTAAGGCGTGCACTATGGCGACCAGTTCTAGATCATGGGTCACATAGTTGACTTCGTGCTCATTCAATTTTTGGGATTCATAGCAGACTACACTTCCTCCTTGCATAAGGACTCCTCCAAGCCCTTCCTTGCAGACATCTGTGCACATGAGGAAGTCAGCTTCAGGATCGATGATCTTCAACATGGGTGTGTGGGTCAGTAGATGTTTTAGGGATTGAAATATTTCTTCACATTCTTGTGTCCACGTGAATTTAGCTCCCTTCTTTTGGAGGGAAGTGATTGGACAATCAATCTTAGAGAATCCTTTTATAAATATCCTATAGTTTCCTGCTAATCCCATAAAGGATCTGATATCTGAAATGTCCTTTGAGGTAGACCATTCCATGATAGACCTAATCTTTTCAGGGTCTACTGCTACTCCTTATTCAGATAAGATATGGCCCAAGTAATGTATTTGCTTCTGGAAAAAGTAGCACTTGCTAAATTTCGCATAGAGCTGATGTCCTCTTAGCACTTGAAGCACAAGTCTAAGATGTTCCTCATGTTCCTCTCTATTCTTGGAGTAAATTAATATATCATCAATAAAAACTAGTAAAAATTTGTCTAGGAATTTGCTGAGCACATTGTTCATCAAGCACATAAAAGTGGCATGGGCATTGGTTAATCCAAATGGTACTACCACAAACTCATAGTGACCATATCTCACCCTGAAGGCAGTGTTGTGGATGTCTTCACCCTTGATTCAGACTTGATGGTATCCATATCTCAAGTCAATCTTTGAGAAGATGGAAGCACCTCCCAATTGATTGAACAGGTCATTGATCCTAGGGGTAGTATGTTAAGGGTTGCTTGGGTGGGGAATTCACCCATAGTGAATTGGCAAGCTGGTATGACCTCCTCCACCTTTATTTTGGTGCCAATGGCTAACTGTACCAACCATGGCTTGGCATATTTATGTCACTATAATTTACACTTATCAACAGCCTTAGGAGCTATATAACTCAAATTTGAACTAGGGTCAATTAGAATAGACACTAGATGGTTGGTGATCATGCCTTCCATCTCCACCACTGAAGCTTGGTGGTCAACTTGTTTATTATCCAAGGCTGCATAAATTTGTGGCACACTCCTGGCCACGTCATTGGAGGTGGTAGCTTCTTGAATGTTTTAAATTCTCCGACTGTTCTGTTGTCGGTGCGGGTAGTCCCTTAGTAGATGTTCTTCTCCACAACCCCAACATTTCAAGGGTTCTCTCTTTGGGTTATCAATCTTTCCTGGGGTAGATCCAGAAGGTTTATTTCCGCTCTGGGAGGGAAAATTCTGCTGATGTACACTTCGGGTTGGGAAGCTCATCCTTGAGTCCTTTTTATAGTTTTTAAACCTTGGGGATTTAAACCCCTTTTTCTGGAATTCCGAACTATTCTTCTACTTCCAGCCTTCGTAAGGTTCTATCTGATGCCCAAGCTGTTCATAACAATATCTTGAATTTCAGACAGTGTCTTCTAGGGTCTTTGGCTTGTCAAACTTGATCTTGTTCTGATAGTCCTTAGGTAGTCCACTGATGAATCGTTGCACCTTTGCCTTTTCTGCTTTTATATAGGGTATGTACCTCAGCAACTCGAGGAATCTGCTGACATATTCCTCTATGGTGAGTTGTCCCAGCTTGAGTTCATAGAATTCTTTAGTCTTTTGGTCGAAATACTTTTCCGACAGATACTTCTTCCTAAAGTATTTCTCAAACCGTTCCCAAGATAGGTCCTCTTCGTGAATCCCTTTTACATTCTTAAGGTCTTCCCACCAAATGGAAGCCTTTCCAGTCAAGTTGAAAGTGGCTACTCAAGCCTTCAAGTTTTCTGAGAAGTCATGGACTTTGAAATACTTCTTTAGTCCAAGCAGTTAGGCTTCCACTTCCTCCCCCTTCTTTATTTCACCGTCGAAAGAGGGTGGTTTGGCCTTCTTGAATTCTTCAAGATTATGACTTTTGGAATGCTTTCGCTTCTTCCGTTTTCTTCGAGAATAATAACTAGTTCTGCTACTAGAAGATCCCTCTGAGTCACCAGTTTCCTTTCCAGAGGAATCGTCCGATGCTTGTCCCTTATCTCTGGGGTGGACCTTTCTCGAGGTGCTCTTCCCAGTGTGGCCACTTAAAAGACCACGTTTTTGTATCTCATGTGGACTTCGACTTTTCTTTGTCTGTCGTCGGTCCACGTGATTGGTGTCAGGTCCATGCTACAATTGTCTTTGTATGTCAGATAAACTCTACAGCAAGAATTCATTAATTTCTGTTTGCTTCTCTTTCTCTTTTATCAACCTCTCGTTGTCGACCTTGCAGCTCTGTAGTTCGACCATGAGGCTCCTCACAGTCTCAGCTAGATCTGGAGGGGTCTCTATTGCCCTCCTTTCATCAAACTCTTCATCTCTATTGTGGGAGCCATCCCCCACTTCATGGTGTGTCACCATTCTATGCATCTACAGTTTCCTGCGGTTGATCGTCCGCTTGTGTGCAGGAAAAACACTTGTTATTAGTCAATATTTATATTCATTCATAACCAACACATAATTCATATTTTTCAAATGCATACACACAATAGGAATTTTCATTCTTAACTTCGACTTTTGATAAAGGGGGTTAAGATAGAGGGTTGCTCCTTTTAAGAGTACTTCAAATGGAGTTTCTACGCAACTTATTCATGAGCCTAAGCAGGCCAAGTGTTGTAACCATGCTCTGATACCATTTTGTCACACACCCACTATGACAACAGAGATTTTTTTTTTTTTTTTGTCTTTTCTTCGAGGGAAAAAATCCATGAATTTCTACAAAGCCTAGCATAGACCATCCCTTCCCTTATCCTCCTCCAAGCAACCACAACCTGGCCTTAGCGCAAGCGCCTTTCGCAACTCATGAGTTGGAAAGTCTAGGCTCTCGACTCCTCTTTTTCCAAACGTCGATACCCGAAATGCGATACGGGTATGGCTCCCTCCTCACTAGTGCCTGTTACATATAACCATAGGCTAGGCTAAACACTAGAACTACTCGCATCTCGTGACTTTGTGAGTTGGAGTGTTGAGCCCTCATGCTCCTCCTTTGCGAATCCCTGAGACGCAAAAGGTCAACATTATGTGGACTCTGCCAAAGCGACGCATACACGCCACTTGTCTCCTCCGCTGTACTCTTCTTACAAGCTGTGTCGCTGCCGCCCGTTACATGAGACCTTGGCTCTTGGCATTTCACAAACTTAGCAATCAAGGTGAAACTTCTTCATCCTTCGAAACCCCAAACCACGATAAGTCAACAATGGGTTGACTCTTTCCCAGGCGACATGTGTCCACCACCTGTCACCTGCTTCCACCTTTCTCTGGGCGCTTGTTGTTATGCCATTTTTCAACCACATGGTCCCCACCTAATGGATGTGCCACGTGTTCACATGAGCCCTTGATGCTCAACACTTCATGACTTCTGCAGTTGAAAAGAAATTCTTTCAACCTTTGAACCCCCGATACGCGATACCACGTGGAGGTTCTGATCCAATGGTTCTCCTGTGGCGTGGATCCAATGACTATGATCATGTCATTATTTCACGAATCATGAGTTCATGCAGTCCTACCCTTGACCACTCCAAGTCACAAGTCAAAAAAATGCTACCTGAATGCCACACGTCCTGTGCCGATGGACGATTCTGAATACTTCGGGACTTTTAGGACGTTGTCGAGTCCACTCTCCTGCCTATGCAAAGGTTAAGATCGACAGTCAATAGAGCTCCGACATATCCTTGGATCTTTGGTCCTGGATCCCATCGCTACTTGCGAAGGATGAAAGAGTCAAGGTGTTAACGCCTGCGCTCCTCCTCTAGATCCATCGGTCTTGACAGATCTGGGGTATTTTCGAAAGGATTCCGACCATTTGTCTACCAAACATTGGGGTATTCTCTTTTGATAATTGGATTTTATATCCTTTCTGAACTTGAATCACGAAATTCAACCTCTCAGAGCTTCAAACTCCCACGACCCCGAGACCTTAGAGAGATAATCCTTCTTGCATAAGGTTTCTAGACCCGGATCGCATGAACCTTCAGATGGTTCTTGGGCAATTGTCCCTAATCTTAGTCAAGTCTTTGGGTAAAGGTTCAGTACGGTTCTAAGGTTTATGGGGTAATTCCCGAGGAAGAGTACTCTCGAGGAGCCTTCCCAGAATATTATGAGAATCAAGCAAACAAGACGATTCTCGGTGGAGCGAACTAATGCCCCAGACTTAATCATTTGTACAGAAACCAACTATGGCATGTAAGTATACACATGCATCCATTATTTCCTGTCTAAAACACCAGGCAATCATTCCACATAGAAATCATTATGGGCATATAAACATGAGCATGTATTCATGATATTCAATTCAAAATACAAGGCATAAAACACTTATCAGATCCACCAGGCGTGATGCAACTGCTGAGAGGGGTTCTCTTTTCCACCCAACTGTAGGCTCAGTGACTCCAAATAGATTTACCACTAGCCACACCCGAGCTAGACCATGATGCTTTGAGATTCAGTCTCCTACTTCCAACTCAATGGAAGTCAAGGATGAAGGTTAATCTCCTTCTCCTAATATGGAAAAATAATCCAGGACGAAGGTTACTTTCCTTCTCCTATGTTCAGAACTCCTTGTGTTTCCAGAGTTTCTCCAGTTCTCTTCTGCGATCCCTATCATGCACACGATCTCTCTCTCTACCCTTTACCACACTTCCTCTCTTGCCTTTTTCTCTGCAATATTGTGTGTGGCAAGAATTTCCCCATCTGTGGTCAGGTCTGAGAGATTTTACGGATGGGCGGTTCACACCCATCCCTTCATTAACTCTTGAAGAGCCTCCCCACCTACCAATCTGACGAGAAATCCATTCCAGGTTTAGAGAGTTGCTTTGGTCTTTGAGCAAGTAAAAACCAGTACGGTACTAGCTTGGTGGAAGTTAAAGCAACCATTCCAGGTCCCTTCCACCACCTCTCATTAGCCATCATGGTCTCTTTTAGCACATCCCCCTCCGAGTAGTCATGCAACACATATTCATAACATAATTTACATTCATCAACCTTTTATACAAAGGTCCGTCAAATCAAACATTCACATCTTTGAGTTTGCCATAGTTCTTGGCCACTATAGTTATTTTTACAGACTGGGGGAAATAGGGTGTTACAGTCAAGGTTTGGAAGAAGAAATAAAATGACAAGTGTGGATTAGTATTTTCAGCTCAAAGACAAAAGAACCCCTGGTATATTAACAGTGGATGTTCCAAACATATGATTGGAGACAAAAGTAAGTTTCTGTCTCTAAATGAAAGAAAACTAGAAATGTAACTTTTGGAAATGATGCACCAGGAAAAATCAAAGGTAAAGGAATGGTAAGTCTTAGTAATGGAAAAGGGAAAGATCAAGATTTGTTGTTTGTAGATGGTATGAAACATAATATGCTTAGTGTCAGTCAAGTTTGTGACAGAGGATGTAAAGTTTTTTTCACTTCTAAATATTGTAAAATACAATCTGTGAATTCAAGTCAGTTGATTGCAAAATGCATAAGAATAGAAGAAAATGTCTATGTTTTGAAAGAAGAAAAAGAAGAATGTCACTTAATCAAGTATGATGAAAGTTGGTTATGGAATAGGAGACTTGGACACCTAAATTTTGATCATCTAATCAAACTTAGAAACAATGGGGCAGTAAAAGATATTCCAAAAATATCAAAGCCATATGATTCTGTATGCAAACCTTGCCAAATAGGAAAGCTTACTCAAACACAATTCAAATATAAGAATTTTGCATCAACATAGAAACCTCTTCAGTTAGTACATATGGATTTATGTGGACCATCATGGAAGGAAGGTACAGGAAAATAAAATTAGTTCATGTTGATTATTGATGATTATTCTAGACTTATATGGGTTGCCTTTTTGAAAGAAAAATCTGAAGCATTTGAAAAATTCAAAGTGTTTAAGGATCTGACTGAGAATCAAATAGGAAAAATATTGAAGGCAGTAAGGTATGATAGAGGAGGAGGGTTTAGTTCAAGGGACTTTAAAGAGTTTTGTGATAAACATGGGATCAAAAGAGAGTATACTATTCCAAGGACTCCACAACAAAATGGAGGAGTTGAGAGACATAATAGATCAGTTCAACAGATGGAAAGATCAATGATGAATGAAAGGAATATTGCTCAAACATCTGGGTAGAAGCAATTCATACAATTGTACATATTCTTAACAAATCTCATCTCAGGCCACAAAGTGAAAAGACTCCTTATGAACTATGGTTTGGAAGACCTGCCTCAATCAAGCATTTTAAAGTCTTTGGGAGTAAGTGTTATATCAAGGATAATGATGAAAATATTGCCAAATATGATGACAAGGCTGATGAAGGTATCTTCTTAGGGTATTCTACAAACAATAAAGGATACATATGCTATAATAAGAGGCTCCATAAATTGGTTGATTGTATTGACACAAAAGTTGATGAAGAAATTCCGGTACGAGATGTAAGCAGTGTTGAATCAAAAACAAAGGATATAGTTTAAGTTGAAGATGAACAGGTCCAAGAATCAGAAAAAGAAGACTCTGAGTCAAATGAAGATACAAATACTCAGGAAGACTCAAATCAGAAAACAACATCAAATCCTCCCTCCAGAATTACTCAAAAGAATCATCCTGCAAGTCAGATAATTGGTGAGAAAGACACAGGTGTACAAACCAGGAGAAGGATAATAAAAGACATTGAGCAATCACATATATCATTCATATCCATGGTGGAACCCAAGAACTTTAATGAAGCCAATAAATATGTAAATTGTTTAAAATCAATGAATGAGGAACTGGATCAGTTTGAAAAGAATGACACTTGGGAACTTGTCCTTAGGCCAAAAAATAAAAATGTAATAGGATCCAAATGGGCCTACAAAAATAAAATGAATGAGAAAGGAAATATTGTAATAAATAAGGCTAGATTGGTCTACAAAGGGTATGCTCAAATAGAAGGACTGGATTTTGGTGAAACATTTGCGCCCATAGCAAGATTAGAAGCTATTAGAATGTTTCTTTCCTATGCTTGTCATAAGAAGTTTAAAGTCTATCAAATGGATGTCAAGTCAACTTTTCTAAATGGAGATATAAAAGAAGATGTCTATATGGAACAACCAGAGGGTTTCCAACTATCAGACAACTCTAACTATGTCTGCAAGCTGAAGAAATCCTTATATGGGTTGAAACAAGCTCCACGTGCCTGGTATTATAGACTGGATAAGTATCTTCAAGACAAAGGATTCAAGAGAGGAACACTTGACAACAATCTATATATCAAAATAGAGGATAATTATTTGCTCATTGTGTTGGTCTCTGTAGATGAGATCCTCTTCGGAAGTAATAATGCTTCATTGGTACAATGGTTTTCTTTTGCCATGCAATCTGAATTTGAAATGTCTATGATAGGGGAACTGCCATTTTTTCTTAGTTTGCAAATTAATCAGAGGTCTGAAGCAATATTTCTTTCTCAGGAGAAATATCTAGGAGAGATATTGAAAAGGTTTAAAATGGAAGATTCTACACCTGTGAGCACACCTATGGTCATTGTATGCAAGCTAGGTAAGGATGATGACTCACCTGATGTTGATCAGAGTTCATATAGGTCTATGATAGGTATCCTGTTATACATCACAACATCTCATCCAGACATAATGCATGTTGTTGGAATGGTAGGAACGTATCAGTCTGCACCTAAACAGAGTCATTTGATAGTTGTCAAGAGAGTATTCAAATTTTGAAAGGAACGATGAACTATGGCATATGGTATAATAGGAATCAAAATTCTCAATTATCAGTCTATTCAGATGCTGATTGGGCTAACTGCATGGATGAAAGGAAAAACACGAGTGGAGGTGAATTCTTCTTAGGCGATTCTCTTGTCGCATGGTTGAGCAAGAAGCAAGGTTCCATTTCCTTATCGACTATAGAAGATGAATACATTGCAACTACCACTTGCTGTACCCAAGTATTGTGGATGATTTAGACACTTGCATACTTGGAGGTAAAGTATACTGCATCGATCCCAATTCATTGTGATAATACTAGTGCAATTAGTGTGTTAAAGAATCCTGTATTTCACTCCAAGACTAAGAATATACCCATCAAGTATCACTTCTTGAGGGAACATGTAACCAACACTATCATTTCTTTGCATTATATTCCATCCAAATATCAGATTGCTGATATCTTCACTAAATCGCTTGCAAAATCTCAGTTTGAGTATTTATGACAGAAGTTTGGCATGACCCTGTTATCAAGTTAAAATGGTCTATTTGATCAGGGGGAGAGTGCTCATAGTATATCTAATAAGGGGGAGAATGCTTACTGTATCTCTGATTAGGGGAAGAACAAAGTCACTCTCATTTTTCTTTGACATTGATGTCAAAGGAGGAGAAAAGTGTGGTCTGAATGCTACAGTTGGAGGTCTCAGCATAATAGTGTAGCCTTTCAGGGTTGCCATCAATGCCAAAGGGGGAGATTGTTGGCATGTTTACAGGAAGAGTGTGCTTTTCATTGATGGAAAGAACAACAATTCAACAAAACCTTGCGTAAGAATCTGTTGCAAGGAGTGCACAGATCCACAATTCGACTAAGTGTCAAAGTGACTCTTTAAGAAGTCGAGAGAGAAGAAGACGAGAAAGTTCAGAAGAGATAGCACTTTCCAGAAGTGTGGATGAGGTCCAAGAGATGGAATCATAGGAGCAACAAAGGTCGAGACCCTTGAACACTTAGAAAACCTTCTAAGTCAGAGAGATCATAAGCTTAGGAGAGAGGATGACAATGACAATAGGATCACAACACAGAGGACCAAAAATCGTCTGATCGAAACAAGGTGCACGAGCCTTAAGGATTTTCACACGCAGGAGAGAGAAATTACTAAAGTTATCAAGTGCCGAAGTAGTTTGGGACTGTCCATCATCAAGGAGGATAGGTGGTGTAATATCCATAACTATGGAAGGTCATGGATCAAAAGGATGTGAAATAGCCTAAATAATTTGAGACCATTCATCACCAGGATGAGAATCTAGCTCGTTGATCATCGAGAGATACATGTCAGCAGATCGTGAGTTCAGGAGGGAGCAAAGTTTGATATTTGAAATCCCCAAATCCCAAAGAGCTGGAGAGCCGGAGTAAATTTCAACCGTCAGATCTAGAGGGATACATGGCGATGGATTGTGAGCTCCGTAGAAATCACTTCGTGAGTTTCAATTTGATATTTGAAATTCCCAAAGCCCGGAGAGTCGGAGAGACGAAATAAATTATCAACCACCAGATCATCCAAAGGAGATCTCAGTCATCAGATCATCCAAAGAAGATCTCAAGCGTCAGATCGTCCGAAGTGAATTTGAGCCGTCTGATCCAAAAAAGACATGGCGTAAACCTGTGGACTCCGGGTAAAGACCCGAAGTAAGACTCAACCACCCAATTCAAGAGGACACATGGTAGGAATCCACATACTTCGAAGGGAAGTGAAGTTTGAGACTTGAGATTTCAGAAGTCCGAAGACCCGAAGGAGATCTCGACCATTGATCGAGAAAGGGGATGCATAATCGTTGATCTAGTTGAGAGGTCAAATTCTAGAAGTAGTGGAAGATCCGTCGATTGAGAAGGACATGTGTTCGAAGATCATCAAATCCGAAAGATTGATGTACAAAGAAAAGCAGGGTTATAGAGTTGAAACTCCTGAAGCCCGGATCACGAAATAAACCTCAGGCATTGATTTAGGAAGGTTAGATCTGATCCACAGAACTTGAAAGGACAGATCTGAACTATCAGTTCAGGAGCACTGTCAAGATCGTGAGATCGACGGCCCCGTCACATTGTGGGGATTGAAGATGCACAAATGTTAATAAGTTGAGGGCGGGCTGCAATCGAAACCACAGTTTTGGAGAATGGACATGTGGAGTCTCAAGGTAAATTGTAGGTCGAAACATAGTTTGATTTCAAACCACCTTTGGACGTGCCCGCAATCGTGTGGTCACATGAGATCATTGCCCAAGGTCATATTAAAAAACGGAGCTATCCCTCGCTAGACCGAGATCATGAAGCACCTTTTGAATAGGTGTGTGGTCACTGTCGGTGGTCACGTAAATGAAGGGGCTTAGAAGCCAAAGAATAAAAAAATGACTGACTATAACTGCCAGAGAAGACAAAGAGTTGCGACTGCCCGAGAAGCCAAAGAATCTCAGGATAATGGTCACTAGTGATGAACATGTTCAGGATAACTACCAGAGAAGCCAAAGAATCTTAGGATAACACCCACTGATGATGAACAGATTCAACATAACCGCCAGAGAAGACAAAGATTTGCAATGATGATCATGCAGAGGACTCGGCGTGAGAAAGATATGCATGTGAGTAGAAGGAGATGTGGAGTAGCATCTGAAGTGAATATTAGAGGTGAAACACATAGTATGTAGAGGTAACACAGAGCATAAAATATAGAAGAGAAGATGAACATAGGGGTGTCATGCGCAGGAAGAAAGAGAGCAGAGCATAGAAGCTGAAGAAGGCAGATGAGACATGGAGCTGTAAGAAACCATATCAGAGACAGAGCAAGTAAGTAAGGTTTTGTAATATTCAATAAAGGTGGTAGGGTGGTGCTAGGGAGGATTTTAGTCCTCTAAATTCTAGTTGGTGCTAGGAGATATTCTGGGAGTTGGTGCTTCCATCTAGTTGGTGCTAGAGAAACTTGGGAGTTGGTGCTACCATCTAGTTGGTGCTAGAGAAACCTGGGAGTTGGTGCTAGAGAAATCTGAGAGTTGGTGCTCTCTGCAAGTTATAGCTTTCTATCAGAGGTTGTAGCCTCATATTTGAGTCAGTTCTCAAATACTATGATGTACATGAAGGTTGGAGCTTGATTGACATCCAAAGAAGAAGAGGTTTTCTCCCTTTATGGGTTTCCTCATGAAAATTTGTGTCTCTGTGTATTCTGTATGATTGATCAAATATTGTATATATATGGATGTTAAGTTATCAGTAACACATTAAATAATAATCTAGAAAGATTCAGAAAAAGAACAAGAAAAGTTTCAAGCTTCTATTATAACTGATTCACCCCCCCTCTCAGTTATATTTCCAACATAATGTATGAAGCACTGAAATAAATTGAAATTGAAATGAAAGAGATCATTAGAGAAAATTTGAGGTAAAAAATGGGTTTCAAAACAAAAAATGTTCTATCAACATCAACTTTAAAATAACCAATAGGACCCAAGATAATGGTGTCAACCATAAAGGTATATAGTTTTGGAGGGAAAAACACTTTTTTTCAATTGTATTTTTTACTATATCCTTAGAGGTTTACTCAAATTTCAATTGTAATAACTTGTTGGATACTTAATTTAATTTTGCATCCAACGAACCCCTACACTTGAAATTTGAGTAAACCTATAAGCACATAAGTCAAAATTACGATAAAAGTAGTTTTCTTTCTTTCCCTTTGAAAATACATAATTCTTAATTTATCATTTTAACTATTATTTTATTATTTTCCTTAGGAGGTCCATTTTAGACTTCAAAATTTCTCTAATTTGAAATGAATAACACTCCATCCACACAATGAACACAAGATATTAATTGGGAAAACCCAATAAATGAAAAACCCATCTAGATTGTGAGACCTATGCTCTACTCCTTTCTTTTAGCTATAAAATACAAATACAGAGAAATGGGCACTCACTATGAAGTTTCCATGGACATTGTGGCTAGTATAGCTACCACAAAATCTTCTAGTTCCTATGATTTTCTTCAATATACCACTCTCAATTCTCTGCACTCCTATGGAACAATACTCAATACAATAAGAATGGAAACCCTTCCTATCCTAGTGGTCCAACATTTAATAGGGTTTGGTAGTCGTCTAGATTTATGTTTAGGCTTTTTGCATGCCTCAACCCCCAATTAATGTTAGGTTTTTGGACCCTCTAGAATTTTCTTGAAATTCCACACATGATGAGCTCCACATGTGTCATTAATGTGAGCTAACATGGCATTCACTCTATATTATGGTGGTCAACATGATAGGTCAACTTGCAAGAGTTGTAACTTTTGCATACAAACTCTTATTGAGGTGATATTCACACTATTGGAAATTTATCGATGTGTAGAATAGTGTTAAGAGGTTGTGCACTTTATTCATAAAATTTTGACCTAAAAAATGAGTGTTTAAGGCTTCAAATAGGCTCCAAAATGTCATAGACCCTAAATAACCAAAGCAAGACCTACCCCTAAAATGAGCCCTACAAGCCAAAAACTCCAATTTTGTCATTCAAAAAGTACTAAGATAGATGAAAAATTATATAATGATCCAAATCATAGCTCCCCATTTAGGGGGGATTTTGGTCCCAAACGATTTTACTAAAGGAGGTGAGGAAACGTTTCCTATACCTTCTCCTTGGAATACCATTTGGCCTTAATTGGAGGTTGTCATTCCAACCCAACCTATCATATTTCATGTTGTTCCCTTCTAGTTTTTCTTGGATTCTTTTGAATTTGTTTATTTATTCTACTAACTTTTTTTGAGTTTCTAGTGCTAAGTCCTTTATAGTAGGCAAGACTTGCTCATTATTTTCCTTGTCCAACATGGAGGGCTCATAGAGTTTCATATTTTCCATATTCATCACTAAGTAAATGCATTATATGGGGGTAGATTGAGTCTATAGGCATGATCAACCACCTTATTCAACACTTCAAAAGGACCATACCACACAACCTTGATCTTATTACCAAGACCTTGTATTCTTTTTGATTAAGGGATTTTTCCCCTGTGATAGTGGGTCGTTCTCACAACAGAGCAAGACCAAGTGAAAGACATAGTCGTCTCCCCACAGTGACAAACACACAAAAATCAAAGAAAATAACTACTTTATTTAGGAGAAGGTAGGTATAGAAAGGACAAAAGAAGGTGTGCCTTTTTTAACCATTTGATGTCAATCCCTACTCCAATTCGTCGAAGAAGTCCTGACATTCCACTGGAATTAACCTACAAGACAGATACAAAACTAGGAATGAGATGAAAGTAATTATACGATCATAAACATGTGCATGCAATATGTTAGATTCAAAGTAAGAATATAGATAAATGTATAATGAAGACAAATTTGGGGGAAAACAAGCTCTTTTATTGCCAACAAGTGGAAAAGGTAAGTTACAACCTTGTCCAACTTTAGGTATTGTCTTGAAGTCGACTGTCTGGGTTCCTCCAAGAATATTCAAGCATAAACTCAACCAATAAAGACTTATCTAAATGACTCAGATAGGGATAAGGAGACACCCTATAGTCATATAAAAGGAGAAAGAATCTCTGGAAAATGAGTTTCCAGATTAAAGGGGATGTTTCTCAGAGAAAAAAGGGAAAGGAAGATTGTTAGATGCTGACAACATAACTTTGCACCTAGGGATTTGTGTTCTCATCTTTAACCCTCTATGGTTGTTTTATATCTTCCCAAATAGGTTTAGGGAGTTGGATTGCATTGTGTAATAGCAAGGGTCGTTGAGAAACGATCCCAACCGGAAAACCCACCCAGAAAAATGGAATTATTTTATTTTTCACCAAGAATGAGGGCTTCAGTGGGTTGTAGTGAGGAAAGGGATAGATTTCTGCATGAATGTCTGTGTGTTGCACTAGGGAAACCCACATATATTCTCTTAAAGAATGTTTTTTAGATGATTTTGGAGGTGACTTTTAGGGAAAATCCTAGCAAACATTGGGAAAGGGTTAGGCCATGGCACAAAATCATAAGTGTGGAATTTTGTGCTATAATAGATGCCCCCTAATGTGTAAGATCAGAAGAGAAAAATGATGGCTGTAATACATTATGAACTCTGAGAGTGAGGATGCATCGAATTATCCATAGAGGTTCTTGAAAAAATGATCCAAAAATCAATAACCCTCAGTAAATATCAAGCAAGAGTTTTGTTTCCCAAGTTAGGCATACCCATGCTTAGGAGTGATAAAGCATGGCCACTAAAGAAAATACATTGTATATCCATGGTACATATGAAAGTATGAATAATTTCCATGGCCACGAACAATACACAATGGATCTATATGAAAAATATGAAGTAGTAAGCATTACAACGAAGAAAACATAGTGGATCCATGTCAAAGAAGATCATAGCCACAAAGAGATACACAGTGGAGATATGTCTTAAAATCAAGAACATAGGATATTTGGAACCAAGAGAATGAACAATATGATCCTCTACAAATGCCAATGTTTGTGAGGTTGCACCACATGAGTTGGGAAGGAGCACAAAATAGGTGGTGCTCATACTTCACCCAAAGTCTTCACAATGATCTATCATGGTACAAGTCTACACTATGTGAATAGATGAGTCAAGGTTGAACACAGTGATACATTGTTTGATTACCAATAATTGATGTATACCATTAACAAACATGAGAAAAACTATCAATAATGATGATGGGATTCAAGGTACCATGTTGCTATCTAACAAGTGTGAATAAATGAGTTGGCGTCGAACACCTAATAGAAACTATAAAGCATGGGACATTGATGTATTACCACTTTCAATAATGAGGGAACCTTCCATTGATGACTGCAAGCCCTAAGGTACCAAACATATATCTATATCCCTCTCCCAGATTAAAATGTGTCGAAGTTTATGGGAGGGAATATGTTGGAAGGAAGGAATTAAGGTGTCCTCCATCATCCAACATGAGTGGCGGCAGAAATTCAAATATTTGGAAGATATCGGAGGAAGAGATTGATACTTGTGATGATGAGACTCGACTTAGGAAGGATGACTTGAAAGGTCAAAGGATAACTACAGAATGGATGACACAGGTTGAAAACTTTCCTTTGAACATAAGTGCGACACATTGTGTTACCTAGGCAACATGAATCATAAAATGTGATACATTTGCGACACATGAGGTATCAATAAATGCTCCATATAGTTGGAAGAATAACCAACCAGGGGAGAACAAATAAAGAGAGAAAAAGTCTCCTAAATCCATACTAAACCAAAAATGATGAGATATAGACTCAAGATTTTGCTTTGTTCAAGGGTGAAAAGACTACTGCCAACAAAAGAGATTAGATGTTTTCCATTCTTTTTGGTTTTTTGATTTTTTTGTTTTTTTCATGTTATAGAAGCTTGAAAGAGAATAAAAGAATGCTTATAGAACAATGGAGGAAATGAGTGTCATGGATAAACAAACTAGTTCTAGAGCGCAAGGAACATGTACCTATGCTCAATGCAAGGAAAGCATGTGCATGATAAGGACACTTAGGGAAATGTCTCCTCTAGGGATAAGGTGTCAAGTCGCAAAGGCATAAATTGCAAGGCTGGGAACTGTTAGGAATGCATATGAAAGGGTTTAACAACAACATACTGAAGCCTAAATTAGGCCTAAAAGTGAGAGAAATCAATATGTGGATGCAGATACATGTCAAATTTGGAAAGTAAACTTACCATAATAGTCTTTTTCATAAGTTTAGTCTTGGAGGCCCGAAAAAGAATAAAATCATACCAAGGAGAACTATTTTGGACACAGTAGGGCTAGAGTATTCTTTTTTTGTATATAGTCCAATCGGTCCGGAAAAGGGTTAAAATTATACCTAAAGGATTCCCCTTCAAAACATTTTTAATGAGTGTGATAGAGTCAAGATCACTCAACTATCTTTTGAATTTTAAAGAGTCTAAAAATATCTTAACTATGGACTCCCTCGTCCTTTTTCATAAATTTAGTCCCCTGAGCCCGAAAAAGTATAAAACATAACTTAGGAGAACTCTTCTAGCCTATCCTATAGACTAGAGTATTCCTTTTTCGTTAGTAGTCTTGTCTAGTTCAAAAAAGGGGTAAACTTACACTCGATAGATGTTCCTTCATATCCATTTAATGTGTACAAGGAACAACGCCATTGTACAATCTTTTCAATTTTAAGGAGTATGGAAAGAGGTTAACTATGGACTCCATAATGTTGTTCCTTCAGGTCTATTTAACGAGTGTACAAGGAACAACATCACTCGACAATATTTTCAATTTTAAGGAGTTTGAAAAGAGATTAACTATGGACTCTGTAATGCTGTTGGTGAGAAAAATATAAGATAGGGGTCCCACAAGAAAAGGCTAGAATGAGAAAGAGTAAGAAGTATGAAGTTCAAACACAAACTCATGGCGGGACTAAACAAGAACCTTGAGCCTAGAAACAAACTTGTAGCATGAGTGCCAGAATGCAAAAGGATTCTATACTAGAGCACCCATGGAAGGTAGGCTCTACCATCAATCGAGTAATGTTTTAAGTAGAGAGAAAGGTTTCACTGTTCGTTGATGGGGTTGACCCTAGGTTTTTCTAGTTATGATCACATTACTTGCCTAGAGTCTTGTAGAATAATCGACCAATCGATAATAAAAGTATCAAGGAAAAATTCTTAAGATCTGGAACAATGACGATAATGCTACAAAATTTGATCATTAGTTGAAAATTTGGAGAAAATCAAGAAACTTTAGAAAGTGGGTTTTCAAAATTTTAATAAAATTTCTTGTAATTACCTAATTACCATTCTATTTTTACTATTTCACCCAAAAGATTACCCAATTAACCAAAACCCTTGGAGAGAAAAATCATGAAAACACAGAGCTTGGAGAAAATTTACCATTTGCCACCCACAACAAGTAAGTAATTCATCCTTATCTTGCATTTCAATTCTTTATTTTGTCCATTTCTCCAAAAAAAACAAGCTTAAATTTGCTTCTAAAAACTCGCATCTACACATCCGCAAGATTCCTTAAGGAAAACCGTAGATGTCCGCAGCTGGTGGAAACACCAGTGTTATTGGATAATTCCATAAGTGCGGACACAAACCGATCTCCCTAGATCCACTTGGATCTAGAACAAAACAAGACAGAACATGACTCTTTCCCTAAATTTTAACCATTGAATTAAATAGGAGGCAAGAACAAATGACGTACCTTATGATCACTTCCTATGGTATTTGTTGCTCCTACTTCGCTCCAGTGCTCTCGTGCAGCCAAGACCAAGACAACACAAACCAACCAAAGTGAAGAAAGCACAATCTATTCAACAGTCAATCTATGTATATGATCAAGGAATTATACAATAAAGTGGAATTAGCTTTATGGGAAAGGGACATATTACTGTATCATATTAATGGAAAGTAAAGATTACAACCTGAGCCTTGATGTCACAAAATTCCTTTCGATGGCCCTTGGCTTCGACACACACACTTGCTCACTTGCATGAAGAAGATCAACTCCTTTGGATGAACTTGCTGGAGTCTCCAAACTGCTGTAGCATCAGTCCTTCACACAATTATTTTCACCAATTCTCCAATGAATCTTGCTTAACCTTTTCCATGAGAATTCACTCAATATATAGGAGAGAATGTATTAGTTACTTGGATAATAATGATCCCAAAATATCAGGGAATCCAGTACTAGGATAACCATTCGAATGCCATCTCATCCTTCTAGAAGATTCCCTTCTAGAAGCATCGAGAATTAATATTTTTCCTTGCTTTAGAAAGAGTTCGCACCCTAGCAGTTCAACACAATGCGGACTTCTCACACCCTGGCTTAAGGCAGCCTGCGAGAATCATGCATTCTCGCAGGCAAATATACTAGCAGCCTGCGAACAATCTTCAAAAATGAGTTTTCTGGAAGAGATGAAAATAACTTTTTCTCAGGAGAAAGTTCTTATGAAGAGCGTGAGTACACCATCATTAATACATCATCATGATGACCAAAATCATGGGTAATATAATGCCCCCCAAAGTATGAGGTTGGAACTAGTGACAACCAAGACTTTGTAAGCTACATGTGTGTGTCGAGAACCAGGAGCACACCTAATCGGAAACCTGCGAACAACAAGAATCTGTAGAATATCATATATACCTATTCTGAGGTAGGCATTCCCATACTCAGATCACAGACTGATGACATTATAGATATGGGTCATGGCCACCAATCATACACTGTGGATCCATGCCGTCAAAATATAGCATAGCCACCAGAATACATTGTGGATCTATGCGAGAAATTTCAAATCAAGACGACATAGCCACGAAAAATACATAGTGGATCTATGTGTCGCAAATTATACATACTCCATCGCAACCTGGATCACAAAAATGATATCCAGGGTCTTCAATTTCGTCACCCAAAGTACGAATCTAACCATGTGATTACATGTGTTGAAGTCGAACATGGTAGAAACCACTTGATTATCGGTCAATAATGAAACCGTTAACAAGTGTGAGGGAAATCACCATTGATGTCAATGACTCCCAAGGTACCATAGTACAATCCATCGAGTGTGAATAAATGAGTTACAGTCGAACATCTGATGGAATCTTTTGATCAGGGGTCAATGATGTAAACCCACTGTCGAAACGAGCAAACTTGCCATTGAGGCATGCAAGTTCCAAGGTACCAAATAATTTCTAAGTCTTGATTCCGGATAATGAGCTGAAGTTGACGGAACAAAACTCGTCACAGGAGGGCCTTGATGTATCCCTCATCAATGACACGAAATGAGTAACAGATTTTGAAGGTGAAATAGAGAATTTTGCAAATTAGACTGGACACAAGGAAGGCCGACACGAAAAGAATGGACAACTATAGATGGTCGACTCAATATAGGTTTCAGATGGACTTCTCTTGAACATATGAACGACACGACCAATGATTTGGCAACATTGACTCAAAGACGATGCATGGAATGACCTGGTAATAAATCGAATAAGAGACAAATGGATTTCCCAAACCGGCTTCAAATGCGATGAATAGGGGGTGTCATGTTCAAGAGCGAAACTTACTGCCAATTAATACGAAAATGAAAACATATCCCTTTCCCAAATTTTCCCCCACCATTTCTGGTGAGTACCTCTTTATTTTTATGCAAGCTTGAGGAGAATAACATATGCTTGTTGATATAAGCTCATCCTTCGTATGATTCCCTCAGAGTATGTTTAACGAACCCTAAGAAGGAGTGGTTCGGTCCCATCATGGGTCTGTCAATGTTTGTTTAACAAGTCCAGAGATAGAAAACTCGAAGGTTTTTCAAGATTATAGAGTTTGGAAAAACACTTAAAACATAACTCTCTTAGTTCCTTTTTCGTAAAATAGTCTGGATGAGACCGAAAAAGAGATAAATTATCGCTCACCAGACGCTTACTTCAAATACTTTATCGAGCGTGAAAATAACAAGGTCGCTCGACAATATTTTCATGTTTAGAGAGTCTGAAAAGAGCTTAAAGAGGACTCCAGGGGGGTTCCTTTTTCGTATAACCTTGTTGAGCCCAAAAAAGTGATAAAAGTATGCTCGATCACGTTCTCATGTATTTACGAGTGCAAGAACGGACAAAAACGACGCTCGAGGTTTTATGTAAAAACCATAAAAGACAATAAAAAACATGCGATAACAAAGAAAAACATATCCGTATCCCGGTATTTGATCATCAAAGTCATCACACCTGCAATAATTACACTCAACATGACATTAGGGATTAGGGTTTAGTCGATAAATAATCATAAAAAACCAAAATGATATAGTAAAAGTAAATAAAAGGAGTAAATACTCTTTTTACCACACCATTTTTACATTTCCACTATTGAGCTCAAAAAACCCCTCTTTTACCCTCCAAGTTCAGCGTCAGATTGCAGGAGCTACGAGAGACCATTCAGCGAGCCGTCTACGACAGTTAGGTAAGCTCTTCGTCCTTAACATTTTCATGGTTTAATTTTGTAATTTCATTGGTTAAATTTTCATTTTTAAGTTGATTTCCCAAGCCCTACATGTGCGCTTCCATTCTCGCAAGCAGGCTATACGGGGCTTGCGAGAATGAGGCGTTCTCGCAGGTGAGACTAAGGCCACCTGTGAGGTTCTCGCACTGTGCACACAGGGAACCTGCGAGAACTGCAAAGCTCAATTTTTTTTTAAATTTTTACCCAATAAAAAAGATCCAAAGCATGAAAAAAGTTATTAATCCTCTTATTGTGTTCCTTATGCAGATAATTGGCCATCAACATGGTGCTAGAGTGGCGCGAAAGGCAACATGAAGAGGATAATGCAATGGCCGAAAATCATCCACCTACCATAGCTACTTTGAGAGACTGTGGGCTCTTGAAGTACTTTCTCTTCCTGGGCATGAGGGCCAAAATCAGACTATTAGAGTACCTGGTGCGTATGTGGGACCCTGATCAGCATGTGTTTCATATGGGGGCTCACACACTGTCCTTAGACATTGAGGACATTTAATTTTTGACTGGATTGTCCCGGCGTGGGTACTATGTGAGCCTGACCAATAGTAGAGGTGGTGGGCTAAAGATGAGTGAGTATTGCAATTTATACTGCGTTCCCAAGGCTGAGAGAAAGAAAGTAAAAGTAGCTATCTGGGGGGTACAAGACTTGACCCTCCGTACTATCCTTTTCACTATAGCTCAGATGGCTGGGAGTTCTGCTCCTCACATGGCATTACAGAGTTACTTCCAGTATGCTATTGAGTGTACTGAGCCTCGGGTGTTCAACTGGGAAGATGCCGTGCTTCGCAGTATCAAAAAGCAATTGACCAAATGTAGGCGAGGTGACCTGAAGAAATTCAGGTATGGATCTTTGTTGGTGTCCTTCTTCCTTGAGAGGGTTCCCGTACTGAGACTTCAGGTTGAGTGGAATATACCGGGTCCTAGGGATCCAAGAATGCTGAGATGGTGTCGGCTCATGGCCCGACACATAGCAGGACCGATCATCAAGTACGATGATACTTTCTTTGACTGGATTCAAACCCAGATGTTGATGGTTGATGACTACGCTTATGCCAGGTTGGATTTTTGAGGAGATCCATACTTAGCACTGCCACAGGATACTCAGTGGGGTGACCTTGGTAAGAAGTACACGCATTTTTCTCTTTTTTAAATGTTTTTGAATTTTTTATCATATTCAAATGTTTTTTGTTTTATATATTCATCCAAAGACTAATACAAAATCATTTGTTGATAACACATATGTTGGACCGTACAGACCTCCCGACACTTCTCCCATCCAGCGGCGAGGAGAGGTAGCGGCAACACCACAATATGATGAGGATTATCAAGTGGTGGAACAGAATCTAGAGGGCCTGACTGCAGACATTCCAGACATGACTCTGGAAGAGGTTCCATGACGCGATAAACGTCATACTGTAGGGGTATCAACATCTATGAGTCGACTGCTCCGTAGGGTTGCTAGGGCAGTCGTGTGTTACTGTGAACGTCATCCATGACGTCACTTTGTAGAAGCTATAAGCTTCAATTTTTGATATTTTGGTCTTCGGACAAACTTTTTGTAAAAAACTCTTTTGATCGTTATATATACAGACGACTTCTACCGGTTTACTTTATATTGTGTGAATTTCAATGTGTTTGATTTCTAAATGATTCAAATGTCTGTCCAATACATAATTAGCCAATGCATCTATTAATGTATTTGGACATCTAGGAATATGTTGATATTCAATGTGATCAGAATAACGTTCCAAGAGGCGAATTCGCAAATACACCCGTAACAAAGTAGGACTTCGAATAGAGTAGATATTACTTAACTGTAGTACTACAAGCTACGAGTCAAGTCGCACAACCAAATGAAGAATTCCGAGCGAGATAACATCAACCAATAATTCAATAACAACGCTATACTCTGCAATGTTGTTGGTCGCACGACCGAGGCACACACCTCGTAAAGATACAAGTTCATTTGTTGGGGCATATATTGCCCACGCAATGGAAGCAAAGTTCTGAGTACTACGGCTAGCGTCATCAGCGAAGCCAATATATGGTAGCGAAGACTCCGACATCTGGAAATAAAACACAACGTCACATAAGGGCAGAGACCAGATAACGATAAAAGAAAACTATAGTAACACACAACACATATGATACAATAAAATACAAGTACTTGTGCACAGATGATTTATGCATAGTACTTCTTCAAGTACAACCCATTCCTGGGTTCACTCAAAGGGATACCATCATAATCTACCAACTCATATGCTCCTTTTTCCAAAACTCGACGAACAATATAAGGACCTCGCCACATGGGTTCAAATTTCCCAGCTCCTAACACATCTCGATCCTGTTCATAGAGAAGAACAAGATCACCTTCAGAGAAAACGCAAGGCTTGAAATGCTTTTCATATTAGGCCTTGACACGTTTCTTCTGGGCTTCTATTACTAGAGTGGTGTCACGTCGAGTTTCGTCTAATCGCATAAGATACAATAGACGTTCTTCTTCAGCAGAAGTATTGGGTAGGAGTTCAACAACTAGATTCAGAGAGGGTATCTCGCATTCGATAGGAAGAATGGCTTCCACACCATAGACTAACCGAAAAAGCGTAAACCCAGTAGCATACTTGACAGATGTCCGGTACGCCCACAATGCCGAAAACAACATTGTGTGCCAACTTGTTTTATGAATCCCTATCATGCGTCGAAGCAGAGTTATGAGAATTTTTTTGATTGCTTCGACCTGGCCGTTGGCTTGTGGATAATAGGGCGTTGAGTTATCATGACGAAGACCCAACTTCTCAGCAAGTTCGGACATCATAAAATTCCTAAAGTGGCTACCGTGATCAATGATGATAGCTTGGGGAACACCAAAACGAGCTATGACGTGGTTAAAAAGAAACAATGCTGCAGTCTTTCCAGTATTGTCGAATGCCGGCATCGCCTCAGCCCATTTCGTAAAGTAATCAACGACTACAATGATGTAACCATGCCCCCTGGCCGAGTGAGGGTGACATGTCATGAAATCGATGCCCCATTTCGCAAAAGGACCCAATGAGATCACAGGATGAAGAGGAGAAGGATGTGACTGAATTTTCTGTTTATAGGTCTGGCAGGCATGGCATTTCTGAACGACAGTAATGCAGTCGTTAAACAAAGAAGGCCAAAAATATCCTGCGCGTAAGATCTTTTGGGCAGTAGCATACCCAGACATATGACCACCACATGCTCCGGAATGACAGTCATTCAGAGCTTTCTCGCCTTCATTGAATGTTAGACAACGTCGAAAAACATAGTCAATTCCTCGACGATAAAGAGTATCCAGGAGTATAATGTATTGATGAGCTTGATAGCGTATGCGACGTCGTTCATTACTAGACAAAGTAGGCCGGAAAGTCTGGGTTTGGAGATATATAATGATATCCCCATACAAAAGATCATCAATGCTAATAAGGAAAATAGATTCATCGGGTAATGAATCAACTACTACATGTTTCTTTGCAGAGTGAGGAAAATCGCATATCAACTAAGCAAAAACTAAGGATTTCTTTGAATTTGCGCGGTCGAATTCCAAGTCAAACTCCTCGAGTATCACAATCCATTTGGAGTATTTTCCCCATAGTAGTTGACGTGTCAAAATATGTTGGATAGGGTTGCAATGAGAAATCACTGTAGTCTTGCGTGAGAGGATATAGTGCCGGAAGCGTTGGACGGCTTGAACGGCAGCCACGACCAGTTTTTTGACATGTTGATACTTGATTTCAGTTGGTGTGAGACTTCGACTCAAGTAGTAAACAACATGTTCATCGTGCGCATCATCCTCTTGGATGAGAACCATGCCAATAGTGTACTCCGAGGCAACAAGATAAAGGAAATAATTGCGACTGTAATCGGGAGGAAAGAGAAGCGGAGCTCGCGTGACAGACAACTTTAAAGCTTCAAAAGCATTGTTGGCAATGGTATCCCGGACGAACTCTGAATCTTTCTTTAGTAGCCGCGTAAAACCACGAGTGATCTCGGCGTAATTAGGGATAAAACGACGAAGAAAGTTTGCTTTCCCCTGCAAACTTTGTAACTGGCGTAGTGTAGAAGGAGGAGGAAGATTAAGAATCGCCTCAACCTTAATAGGATCCACCCGGATCCCTTGACGCGAAACGATAAAACCTAGAAGACAACCAGATTCTACGCAAAAAACACATTTATGAGGATTTAAACGTATACGATAGAATCAATAGCGAATGAAAATGGCTCGGAGGTGGGTAGGGTGATCGACTCTGCACATAGAATGAGCGGGTAAATCATCCAAATATGGTTGAACGATATGCTTGATATCATGAAAAGCATAAGACATAGCGCGTTGAAAAGTTGCGCTCGCATTCTTAAGACCAAAAGGGAGTTTTCGATAGGCAAAAGTACCCCAAGGACAAATAAAAGCAGTCTTATGTTGATCCTCAGGAGAAATGTTAATTTGATTATATCCGGAGAAACCATCCATGAGAGAGAATATTTCACTTCCGGCGCAATCATTGACAATCTGATCGACGAAGGGGGTAGGAAAGTTGTCTTTGGGACAAGCTTTGTTAATATCCCTATAATCAACACAAACACGAATACTGCCTCCTTTCTTGTCAATCGGGACAGGATTGGAAACCCATTCTGTAAGAGCCACTAGATAAATAACGCCGGCTTTCAGAAGTTTTTCAACTTCGAGCTTGATAGTAGCCACTTTATGTGGGTGAACTGGACGAAGGCATTGCCGGACAGGTTTAGCTCTGGGGTATGTCTTTATCTCATGTACAACAATGGCAGGGTCGATACCTGGCATCTCTTTGTAGCTCCAGGTGAAGATGTCACGAAATTCTTTGAATAGAGACGTATAGGTGACTATTTCGTCAGCGGAACATGAAGTACCAATAT
This sequence comes from Picea engelmannii, assembly GCA_009831015.1. NCBI lineage: Eukaryota > Viridiplantae > Streptophyta > Pinopsida > Pinales > Pinaceae > Picea > Picea engelmannii. Next base: position 4,166 of record ML830282.1, on the reverse strand, counting down.
GGACATTTTCAACAATCCCAGGTTTAATGGATATGTCAATGGGAATCGTGGGCGAGATATTGCTTAAGTTCCCTTCAGAAAACACATCGTGTGTAGTCACGGGAACCGTCGAGATGACAACAACGGTCGACGGAGTCGAAATCCATTGGTAGTTCTCAAGAGTGTGTTGTTCCAGAAAGAGTATGGAACGATGATTCCCATCGTCCCAAGGGGTGTCCTCCATGACGGACATGATCATCTCGTTAGTGGGAAAAATAACACGAAAAGGATAAGGAGACAACTCATCAAGAGAGGGGGTAGAAGTTGTTGTCGATTGAATGGCCTGATAGGCGGATTCAACCGGACTTAACGACATTGTGTCGCCGAAATGAAGATGATCTCCAGGGTTGGGGACAATCCAAGGGTCATGAGACGCAGGAAGTTTGTGGGGCATGGCGGAGATCATGTTGATAGAATCAATGGATGGGCGTGGAACATCAGGTGGTGGAATGGGAAAAGTACCCATTAATGAGGAGTCCTTTAAAATGCCTACACCGACGTTCTCATAACCCGGTGGGGTTTTAGCAATAAATGACACGTTGCCAGTACGGGTATCGGAATTGAAAAAAGAAAGTTGGTCAACGGTAACAACCTTTCCTTGATGAGGGAAACGTACTACACGGAAAAGTGTTGACACAACGACGCACATGGAATCGATCCAGCTGCGGCCAAGTAGAAGATTATAATCAAGGGAAGTGTCAAAGACTTCCACTTCGACTTGGACCGTTTTACCTTCTAACATGATAGGCAACGAAGGAAGAACACCGTAGGGCTTAAAACTGGATCTGTTGAAGGCTTTAAGAGTGTTCTGGGATTCATTCAAAGGAGGAGAGCCAATGGATTTCCAACAAGCAAGAGACATAACAAAATTCGAGGCACCCTCGTCGATAACAATTCGACAAATGTTTTTGTCGGAGACAACCACTTGAATTTGAAACGCGAGTTGAGGGGGTAACCTTGGAATGTGATGTTCCAAGTCAAAGACTATCAAATTCATATCTGTCGAGTCAATTCCACCTATAGCTTTCAACAATGCCTTCCGTTGTGCAAGACAAGACTGAAGGACTTCAAGGGCTGACATCACTGAAGGTGCCTGGGCCAGATCTTCAACAATGCTGTAGTTCTGGGCCGCACGAGCATGAGGATTGAAAGTCGATTTCCAAACGACACCTTTTGGGGGTGGTTGTGGAACTGTATCAAGACTCGGTCGTTCGAGATGAAGAGGACCGTTAGTAGGTGGAGTCGCGGGAGAGGGTTGGACCAACGAAGGAGGTAAATCATCAACCTTCTCCTTAGATGGAGAATAATCTTTGGCTCGAGTAGTGAGTGCAATGTTGTTCTGCTTAGAATCACCAGTACACATCAAAACATATGATGTGGTAGAAGAAGAGGGTTGGTCATGAATGACCAACTGAGCCTGTTGTTGAGACAGGAAGGGTTGGGACAAGACAACTGGTGTAGAAGGTTTTGGAGCTCCTTGAAGGAACTTAGTGACCTCGGCACGTCGTGGACAATCCTTCATGTAGTGATCGTCACCACAGATAAGGCAAGGGTATCGTGGTTTACGCTTATCCCGATCTTCAACAGGAGTGGTTTTAGTTTTCTCTGCTTGATTATTATTTTTTCCCTCCTTATTCTTACCTCTCCCCTTTTTAGATTTGTTTTTACCGGCTGGGGTAGATTGGACAACATTTGCCTCAGAAGTCTTGCCGGTGGAAGTGGTAGGAGATGGAGCATTTTGAACATTAGAAGAAGCAGATTTAGGGGTTGAGATTGAAACCGAATGTGATTGGGTTTGGGCAGTACCAATCACACCATCAGCCACATGCGAGGCAGATGGAGTAGTTGAAGTGCTGGAAGCATGAGGACGAGGTAAATCAGGTAGTAAATCATAAAGAGTTCCCGTTTGTGAATAAATGAGATCAAGATATTGAGCACAACTTATAGCCTGCTCTTCCATGACAACGCCACCCATGGCAATGTCCTTACCAATTTCGTTCACAAATGATTTTGTAAACCATTCTGCCAGTAATTGATCGGGGAGGTCAAGTTTAATGAGACGTCATCTCCTTCACCACTCATGAATATGATCCGATATATGAGTGCCTTTACTTTGTTTGAAGGAAGTCAAAATCTCAGTCCCGGTATCATAACGGATTGGTAACTGGTAATGCATAAGGAAAGCCATAGCTAGGGTGTTGAAATCAGAGAAGAAACCTCGTGGCAATTCAATATACCACTTCGCAGTAGAACCAATAAGGGTTCGTTGAAAAAGACGTAAATGAATAGAGTCATCCATCAACGAATTGGATGAACACCATAGGTGAAAAGTCATAACGTGATTGTTCGGGTCCTCTCCCACTTTGCCGTCGAATTTAGGAATGTCCGATTGAAGCTTCACTGGAATAACAGGCCATTGGGGAGAGTGGCGAATAGGATCATTTAAAATCCTAGACAAATCCGGCAAATCCAAATTAGCAAGAAAAGGTAACTGTCGATTCACCTGCGGGTACTGGTGGCTTTGGGGTGGAAGCTCTGTCGGCAAACCAGTAGGACCGTAAGCAGTCTGCGCATAATGGGAATACCCAGGCAGATTCGGTGGTGGTTGGAGAGGATAGTAGCTCCAAGGATTGTAACCTTGAGTGGGGACATGAGTTTGAGCATTCAGACCCCAAATAGGATTGGGTATACCTGGATATGGTTGGCCTATAGTAGGGACAGGCAACTGCTGCCCTCCAGTCGTTTGAGGAGGATTTTGTATCATCTGATTCCAATACTGGGCAAAGAGGGAGGTATATTTTGTCCAAAAGGTGGGGTTGGTCCCCCTATCATAGGTGGTGTTCCAACCAGAAGTTGTGTCCCAATCGAAGGTTGTGTAGTAATTGGAATGTGTCCGGTAAGAGGAGGTTGAATCGTACCACCTTGTCCACCAACGAGAATCTACAAGTTTGGTGTAATGGATGGGATAGTGCCACTAGGATTAGGATTGCCAGTGGAAGATAAGAAAGGTATTCCAAAAGGAAATTGAGGGAGTGTCGGAATAAAACCGTGAATAGGGTGCCCAGGAAAAGAAGGACCACCTGGAGAACCGAATGGGGTTTGCGGAGGTGTTGGAATAGAAGCATTCAATGCATGGTATCCGGGTGGTAATGTCAGAGTGACATTGGGTGTTCGCTGTGTGTTTATAGGAGCAAGACCAGCCGCAGTGAACCCGGTCGGGACACTCGTAGTATTCGTGAGATGGGCCATTTCGGCAGGGACAGTAAAGTGATAAGTTGTGGTCAACAGTACAGTCTCTCTCTCAGAAAACACCGGAGGGTTGATTTCGGAGACTACAGGCGAACCAGGACCCAAAAGGTCCCTTCAGAAAACACCTGTAGACCAAAAAGGATCTTGGCCTTCTATGCCAGGAAAAGGCCCAACGGGTGATCCAGAAGATGTAACAACTAGTTCTCTGGAAGAATTCAGTCGCATAAATGGTCGCTCAGAACCATGGTGAAGTCGAAAGTCCTCTCGAGTATTAGTAATTCAGAAAGGTTCTAGATAGTCAGTTGATTCCACTTGTGGTGTTGTGACAACTGTGGCTTCACTTGCTGAGGAGATCCCTCACACTACTACATATTGTAAAAATTCCGACGTTTTATTTGCGGCGTTATGGACAAAATTGTCCATATTGTCGCAAAATAGAGTAAATTTATAAAAAAAAAAATTCATGTTGCCCGATAATGTCGCTCTTTCCACGTTGACGTCTCTCTTGCCACGTTAACGTCGGTCTTGCCATGTTAACGTCACTCTTGCCACGTTTTCCACTGGAACGTCGCTCTTGCCACGTTTTCCACTGGAACGTCTCTCTTGCCACGTTTGTGAAGATGTATGTCGCAATTGCCACGTTACCGTCGCTCTTGCCACATTAACGTCGCTCTTGCCACATTTTCCACTGGAACGTCTCTCTTGCCACGTTTTCCACATGGAACGTCTCTCTTGCCATGTTTGTGAAAAGGTATGTCACAATTGCGACGTTTTGGAAACTAGGTTTTCCCCTCCAACGATCACCTTAATATGTTCACCAAGTCAAAATACCAACGGTCACTTAGGACTTTTTTACGTCGGAATTGCGACGTTACAAA
>ML830281.1:85482-109437 GCA_009831015.1 Picea engelmannii | reverse complement strand
CATTACCAAATGTATATGCGTCGGGTATTTCAAGGTGTCTGGTCTACAATCTCATCTTTGTGCAGGATGTTGGGTGTAATGTGGAAGGTCGGGCTCATCTGTGCTATCGTCTAGATCATATCATGTTCACTCAACCCAGCCTTGGCTCCTGCTTATGATGATGCGGAGAATGGATCTATTCCTCTATCCTCCCTTCATGCTTCTCTGATCTGCTTTAGGACCTGCCTCATGTCGGCCAACTGGTCCTGAATTCGGTCCCTTTGGTGATGGGCGTCTTCAAACTCCTCAACTTCCCGGTCGTGGACTCTTTCAGCCACAGGGTTCGCGTCGTCCTCGGTGATTGTATATTCTAGCGGCGTCTTGTGCGCCTTGGAATTCTTGCGCGCACCCTAGTGTGTTTGATCGACCTCTTGGTTTGGACTTGTTCCTGTTGGGTAGCACTCGATGTGGTTCCTTGTGCTATCGCATCCCCTTTTTCATGTTCTTTCGATGCCTGGGTGGTGTCTTTTTTCCCAGTATGGGTACCTTTCTTTGGCATACTGCCTTTCTTTTGTTGTGTCGGCTTCTAACTTGTCTTTGGCTTCTTGGACACAACTTTATCTCCGATAGGTGTTTGATATTTCCCTAGCTCAGCCTCCTTATCTGTGGGCATCTCTTGAGTCAGAATTGGAACTCTCAAGTCATCTTGCCAATCTTTGATGGCCATCTCTATGAACTCTTCCTTGACATAGTATCGCAGTTGTAGCCATTCCTTCTCGAGATCCCTTCACACTTGGATCCATACGATATGCCTGGTGGCTTTGAAGTTGGCGATGTCTCGATATTGCGCGACCACTTATGGAGTAATTCGGCATGTGTTGGCAATGCTTTCTTGGAGGTCATTGTAATACCCCGCGAACATGCTTGCATTTGCACTTATAGCTTTGGAGTCCGAAGTGTTCCCCAACAATGTGTACCACGTTGCACGACAATGACTACCTCGTTCGCAAAAGTATGTGTACTTGGGCTCCCTCCATCCGATCAAGGCAATCAAGATGAGTAGCCAAGAGTAATGAAAATATGTCCCTAGGTCCTGCGAGTCTTTTTTGTCCTCAAGGAACAGGTTTAATAAGTACGGGGCCCAGTTGAGCATAGTTCCCTCCGCGCACTATGTTGCAGCTGCGAGGACCCTGACAAGGACTTCCTCCTTGTGGAACTTCCTAAGAAACTTGCACGCCATGAGTTTGGTGGCCAGCCTTGTTGCTGCATCACTGATGTGCTTGATGATGATTTTGTGTGACCCTCTCTCTGTGCCATACGTCTTTTTCATCTCCTTCTCCTTTGTCTTGTCGTCGAGGTACTACGCGAGATTCTCCCCCTGAGATGGCAGCCCTGTAATAAAAGCAATGAGCTCTACGTCTATTGAGACAGGCTCCTCCACCCATAGGTACCCTCCATGGGTGACTTCCATCAACTGATTAACACAATTGTTTATGTCACGGCCCCTTCAAAAATGTGGGATATCCAACAGGTTTAGAATCCCAGTGTTGGTCCGTCTAGCTGCCCACTGCTTTGGTTGCAAAATTGGATCGATGACGGGTCATGTACCCATGTTGTCCAGGTAGACTTTCCTTGCAAATTCAGGGAACTTGTCCATGTCGGCCACATCATGGTCTGAGTACCATAGTTTTTCCATGCATCCTAAAAGGTTAGGCGTGGTGCACACCCCTTCTGGAATGCGCGGAAAGACTATGGTTATTGCAGCCTGTTTGCACAGTGATCTTGCTATGGGTTGTTTGCCCTTTCACTGTGGTGGCTGACTCGAGGTTCCAACCTCCATTGTTATGTCCTCTGCATATGCCTATGGCCGTTTGGTAACATATTCCACTATACCCTCTTGTTGTTGCTCCGACGCTACTATGTGTGACCTTTCGGGCATGACCACTTCTATCTGGTTTAGGACCGTCCCATTTACCCTCAGGGCCTCTTCAGTGTATTCAGGGTGTGAAGGATTGCCTGCATCCTTGGCCTGTTGTCCCTGTACCATTTTCGGCATATCAATGTCCATGCCAGCTGTTGTTGTTTGTTGGTTTTCCTCCACCACGGGTGTGGGGATCGCTGGTTCCATATTGGGTGAAGGGATTTCATCCAAGTTGACGAATTCGATAGTCTATGTGGGTTCCTGTTTGATTCACTGTGGTTGTTGTGGTACTCTGAGGTTGCTTCGAGGTCTTCTGTAGGCCTGGCTCAACACACCTAGCTTGGGTGGTGCCATGGTGGTTCAGGTTGATCTGTGTCGAGCTAGTTCGCTCTATAAATCTTTCTAGATCGCCCTCTACTCCATATACTCTCTCGCTCTGTGCTTTCTCAATTTCACAATAACCCTTTCGTTCCCCAGGTGCCTTCCTTAAATAACAAGTGGCGTGAAACTTATCGGAGAAGTTACCCGAGCTATGGTTTAAATGAATTAGTGCTTCCCATGTACTTGACATTGAGTTCCCTTAACATCGCCAGTTGGCGCGATTAATGCGACGTCGCTTCGAAAGTTCTTGTCATTCAATTTTGATGGACACCGCAAGTTGGCGCCTTTTTCTGTAACCGTTATTTTTCCAATTTCCCATTTTTTTTTATCGTTGGTCCTTTTTCTGGTGAGTTAAATTTTCCAAGTGCGCGCTATATTGTTTCCTCAGTACACATGGACATTTTATTTTTGTCGTGCTAACTCTATTATAGTTTCTTGTTGTCTTCTGGTGTCTAGCATGGTAACCTCTTTGTTGTTGCGCACAATCCTTTGTTGTTTGGTGCATTTTTTTTTTTTTAAGTGCTAGGAGGTCTACTGTCCCTATATAGTTTCAGTCGAATCCCATTGATCATTCATCTGAGTTATGTTCCTTCCAAATCTTTCAACTGTATATCTCCTTGATCTGTGACAGTCTTTACTTCATATGGTCCCAACCAATGCATTCTAAGTTTTCCTGGGTGTTGAAGAGATTTATTAGCGTACACCAAAACTAGGTCTCCCTCCTTGAAACTTTTCCTCTTGATATGTCTATCATGCCAAGCTTTGTCCCTTGTTTTCTGTACCTCTTGGTGAAATCCTGCTAGAATTTTATCTTCTTCCATGAACATCAGTTGACTTAGCATTTCTTGTACTGCGCCTCGCTCTGACATGTTAGTAATTGTTGCTACGTGCAAACTAGGTACCAAAAATTCTAATGGCACCACTGCTTCTTGTCCATACAACAATCTTAATGGTGTTTTCCCTGTCAATTTTTTACATGTGGTCTTGTATGCCCACAGTATTTTTGGTATCTTCAAGTCCCAATCGTCCCTGTTGACATTGTAGATCTTTATCAGTGCATTTTCTAGGATCTTATTAAAGGCTTCCTCTATTCCATTTTCTTGAGGATGATATGGTGTACTCTTTTGATGATAAACTTCAAACTCCTCGGTCATTTCCTTAATAGTGTTGTTAATGAAGTGAGTGCCTTGGTCACTCATCAAAATCCTTGGGCATACAAATCTAGTGATCACTTATTCAAACAAGAAGTGTGTTGTTGTCTCTGCGCTGCAATCTTTTACTGGTGTTGCTTCTGCCCATCTTGTTAAGTACTATGTTGCAGTAATAATATACCTTTCCCTTGACCTATTTGCTGGTGTGTTAATTGGTCCCACAAAGTCTATTGCCCATTTGTAAAATACCTGCAAGGTTACTTGTGGCCTTAGGGGCATCTCGTCCCATCTATTGGGTTTACCAAACCTCTGACATACATCACATCTTTGGCAGTAGTCCTTTGAATCTCTGTGAACAATTGGCCACCATAGTCCTGTGTGCAATACCTTATGCGCAATAGCTTTGCCTGCATAATGTCCTCCTGCTATTCCCTCATGGGATTCTGCTAAAATCCTAGGTATTTCATGTTCTAGTACACATCTTCTCAAGATGTTATATGCACCCATATTGTATAAGTGTCTTGCAATCAATTGATAATTTGCAGCTCTAACTACTAGATTTTTCTTTTGTGCAGTGTTGAATTCTTGCGACGCAGTCCCTGTACACGAGTATTGAATTATGTCAACAAAATATTCATCAGTTACTTGGACTAAAAATAACTGTGAATCATGGAAGTTGTCCTCTAGATTCATAGGTTCCTCTCTATTGGTGATCCTTGACATATGATCATGTCCTGCATTCAACTTCCCTGGTTTGACTATCACTTCAAAGTCAAATTCCTAGAACACTAATAACCATCTACAAATTCTCCCCCCCCCCAACACTAGCTTGTTGACTATGTATTTGAGAGTTGAATGATCTGTAAACATCTTGAAATGTTTGCCCAATAAGTAATGTTTGAACTTTTGAAGTGCATAGACCATAGCTAGGCCTTCTCTTTCTGTGGTATTATAATTCTTCTCTGACTCTGATAGTTTTCTGCTAGCAAATGTTATAGGATGGTCAAATTCCCATGTTTCTAGCTACGCCAGAATAGCTCCAAGTTCTATATCTTATGCATCTATATTCACACAAAATGTCTTTTCCCAATATGGGAATACTAGTATTGGTGCAGTTACCATCTTTTCTTTTAGAGTGTCCAATCCTCGCTGATAGTCCTCATTCCATTGAAACTTACTATCTTTTCTCAATAGTTTCTCCATTAGTGCAGTGATCTGCACATACCCTTTTATGAATTTCCTGTAGTATCATGTATGTCCCAATGTTTCTCTTAACTAACGTACTGATTTTGGTGGTGGTAGATTAACAATTACTGCAATCTTGGCAGGATCTACTAGCAAGCCTTGTTTGCACACTATATGGCCCAATAGTATCTCAAAGGGTGTTCCAAAGATGCACTTCTTGATGTTTAGCAATATTTGACACTGCCTGCATATTTTTAACATCAGCCTCAACACCTCTACATGGTCTTTCAACAAACTGTAGACTGTCTAATCATCCAGATATACCTCTAGAAACTAGTGGATGAATTCTTTGAATGCAACAATGACTACTCTGGAAAATATTGTTGGTTCATTCTTCAGTCCAAATGACATGAATGTGTACTAGTAGGACACCCATTATGTGGTAAAAGTGGTCTTGTACCTGTCTTCTGGAGCTATCTTGATCTAATGGTAGCCTGAGAATCCATCGGTGAATGAGTAAGCTTACTGGCCTCCTACATTCTCCAACACCTCATCTGTGAAAGGGGTAGGGAAAGGGTCATGTAGGCAAGCATCATTCAACTTCCTCGGGTCGACACATATCCTTATCCCTCCCTGCTTCTTCTCCTGAACTACCATAGGGCTTACCCATTCAGATTCCTCTACTCGTTCTATGATTCCATCCTCCAACATCCTGTCAATTTCTGCTTTCACTTTTTGCTTATATATTGGGTTTAGTTTATATGGTCTCTGTTTGATCGGTCTTGCCTCAGATTTGAGAGGTATCTTCATTTCACCTAGCTCTCCTGATATTCCTTTCATTTCCGTGAACATTGTTGGGAACAAGTCGTTGTACTCACATAGTAACTATGTTATGTTTTCTATTGTTCGCTCATCCTAGTAGTCTCCAGTGCTGGCCATTTTGGAATTCTCAGTTGTCCCAATGTTGACTTTCTTCACCTTGATCGGCACAACAAATACTTCCTATTCCGGAGATGGACCTTCCACCTCTCTTTCACCTTAAACTTCTATTATCTGAATGTTGTGTGGGTCATCTTCATCTGGTGCTTCTTCCTGCACATGGTAGCATGAAAGTAGTTATTTTATTGTTTGTATGTTCTATTGTTGATCTTCAGTCATAAGTTCAACTTTCAATTCTTTAATGAATATCACCCCTATGATTTGTTTGAGCGTTGAGTCTATGTTGGGGTTCTCATGTTCAAATGAGAAAGTGACTGTAAAATTATGTTGTAATATTGTCCAGTCTATAGTTCCTCTGCACAATTCCTGGTCTATATACCAGTTTGTTGGAATCCCTTCTAATGTGTGTATAAAGTGATGAGGCCATTCCTCTGGTGGTGTCATCCTCCATAGTGTTCTGCACTTCTCCAAGTGTTTTGTTGGTGCCCCATGTCCATCATATTTCTACAGTTGGTTTCTTCCCTGTTCTGTGCCAAATCTTATGCATAGTAACTGCTTACATTGGTACCAGTCCTTGATTGTCTCTTTGTGCACACCCCACCATCTTGCAGGTGTTTCCTTGAATTCTATATCCAGATCTAAGAGCCTCTGATTTTCTAACACTTCATCGTTGTATCTTGTTAAGAATTCTTCTAATTCATTCACCCCATGGAAGCTGGGAGGTTCCCTTATCTCCGTACCTACCCATCTTATTGCGCGGTCTATTCTTGCACATATTCTTGTGGAGACTTTGTGTAACCGCTGCTGCCAATTCTCTAACCCTGTATCTGAGTCTCACGTGCATGATGTGATACATCTCCAACTGAGTACCCAATCTGCAGTTGGATTCACATAATCTTCTTCTCGCACGGTTGTTTTGTACAACTCGTTAATTTCCCCCAGGTCTAAACAAGTGGGCTCTACAAACCTTTCCCCTTCTGATGGATCTAATGGCGCAATGACTCTGTATTCTCTTGAGTCGAATGTCATATTCCTCGTTTTTAAGTTGATTATGGCCTGATTGTCAAACTCCCACTCCAAGCCAAGCAATTCCAGTTAAGGTGTTGTGTCATCCACTATCTCTATCACTTCGAAATCGGATTTAGTGTGCACTCCATCTAGATCTATTGTCACCCCTTTAGCCTTCCAATTGGTAGAACTTTGTGTTGATTTGCTAGTTTCAACTGAACATGTGAATATCCTAATGTGGGCTCTCCCATACATTGCCATGTATTCTTGGGTAACACATTTACTTCGGATCCTAAATCCAGTATAATATCTCCCATGTTGAAATCTCCAATGTTGGCGTTCAGTAAAAATTCTCTACTTGTTCTCCTCCTCGTATGCAGATGATTAACTATTTTTTATTCTACATTTCCTTCTACCTGTGTGCTACATCTTTCTAACATATTTTGTAACACTTTAACAGATGATGGGTCATTTAGTAGTTTGACACAGGATTGCAAGAAAACCTTAATCATACTTACTTGTCCTAGGGGTTGTTCTTCTTTAGTGTGATCCAGTGATGGAGGCTTCTTATATGCTGGCACTTTCTAATTATTGTGTGCAGTTTATGTCGATGCAATGTCTGGCTTCAAGAATTCTTGTCTGGCCTACTTAAATATCTCCTTTTCGTTCTGCGCATCAAACTGCTTCTGTGGTTCAACATTCTTCTTCACCCATTGTTGTTGTGTTGGATCGTGTCCTACTGCGTTGTTTCCTGTCTTAGCTCCTCCACGTGTAACTATGTTGATATTTCTTCCATCATCCCTTGCTTCTGCCAAAATCCACTGAAAATTATCATTGTTCTGATTTCTCTTTTCCTGGATCTTCCCCAACAATGTGGGACATTGTTCTGCATCATGATCTGATGCACGACAATACATACATGTCGCAGGTGGAAGTGGGAATTCTCTTGTATAGTGTCCTGCTTGTTGGCAGTTGTGGCATACCACTGGTCCTATGCCTCTTCCAAAGCCTCATCTTCCTCTTCCTCCACCTCTGTAGCCAGCTCGATCTCCCCGTGGTGCATTGTACTGGGGCACCTGGTGATACTGCGCGAGATTATAGTGTGGTTGCATGGTATTGGATTGCAGATGTGCAGTGTTATATTGTTGTTGCGCGGTGTTATATTGTTGTTGCATAGTGTTATATGGGGCTAGTACTTGGTTAAACTATGGTGCAAATTACCCGGTCATCATTTATGCGTGCACCTTGTAAGCATCTGATGTTATTTCCCTCATCACGTCCATGGTCCTGCAATCCTTGTCATCATGGCCTACTGACTTGAAAAAGTTGCAACATGAACTCTTAGGTACTGTCTGGTATTCATGCACCATTGGACAGTGATATGGATCATGCCCATGTTTCTTACAGATCTCACACCATAGTCCTCCTATTGGCAAAGGGTTTGGCAGTCCTGCTGCCATGTACTGCGCGAATGCTAGCCATTCATGCTTATGATGTCCTTTTGTCCTACATGTGGTCCACCAAACAACTTCTCTTTTGTCCTTACCCTTGTTCTGGTTTAGCTTAAATGTTAAGTTCTTCATATCCTCCTTCAGCTCCTCTATGGCTGGATCGGTCTTATGATATTGGTTCTCTTCTAGTTGTAGGGATGCCTGCGGAGCCTCTACCTGAGTATGAAACTTTTGTTGTCACAAGGGGTATTTCAAGTGTGGGAGTAGTGAATTGATAAACAAATGTCTATTTTGCATATCTGTCATGATATACTTTAGCTTTCCCTTCAATCGTTTGAATCTCTAGTCAATCTCCCACGTAGATTCTCCTGGTTTTTGTCTAATCTCTATCATCTCATTCATGTATTGATCCTCTGAGCTAGGCTTTTGGAATTCATTTATCAATAGCTTTCTGATATCTCCAATCATTCTGGTTGTCCCTAGCGGACTGTTTGCAGCTAAGCTCATGTACCAATTCAGTGCGCGATCTCTTAACGTGATAGCTAACTGCACAAGTTTAGTGTCCTCGTCCATGATATGTTTTGCTTCCCAGATTTTTTCACAGATAAACAATTGCTTCTCAAGGTCCTCCGACGCCTCTCGTTTGAATTCTGGTAACCTGATGGTGGGATCACGTACTGCCATCCCAAAAGTTGAACTACTACCTCTGCGCGATGTAGATACTTGACTAATGCTTCCTAAACTAGCTCCCGCAGTTGTTGTTCCCTATGTATATGTACTTCATGTTGTCTTCCTTCTCCCGAAATTTGGTTGTCTAAATGGTGGTGTTCTCATTGGTGTATTAGTCGCACATGGGTTTATGGGTTCCACACTAACACTGATATGGATAGGAGTGTTTCCTTCTATTCCCGCTCTTGGATCTCTCGTCTTCCTCTCATATGTCGTGCGTAGGATTTCCTCAATCTGCTCCACAGCTCAGAGATCCTCTACCTCTTCTTCATCACTTGCCAAGCCTTCCCTCGTGGCTATGGCTCTCTTCTTAGTGTTCAGCTTATATTGGTAGGGTACTCCATTGCCCGTTCTTCCATCTGTTGCTATGATCTGCTTGATCTGGTCTTCGTCCATCATGATTGGGTCCAAGGCCTCCTCCTTCTTTCCTTTATCCATTTCTCCCTCCATTTCTCCTTCTCCTTTCAGTGCTTCCCCCCTTCCCCCATGAACATAGAGAAGTTTAGTTGTCTGAGGCCATAGTCATTACACCTTTGTTATATAGTAATATCTTAATAGAAGTATATAGCGATTTGATATACCTACCTCGAGGTCCCTTCAAGAACTCTTGCTTTGTCGCGTTGTAAGACTTCGTCGTATCTACTGTAAATTATGTGATAAATCCTACAACAATGTTATCTAACCAGAAATCTACTGCATGTGTAAATTTATTGTCAACTTGTTGTAATTGCGTGATCTCTACAGGATTCCACTCTAGTTGTCTGATCCGATTTGTAGGATGGTTGTCTTTCATCCTTGATATCCACTTCTGCAATACATGCGGGAAATCACAGAAAAATACTTCATGTAAGTCATTGAATACATACTTGTCCATATATTTGTGTGGTGTTAACTTCGAGTTTATGTTATCTTTCTGCACAAACTCCAGCTCCTTTGTTTTTAACCATTTCTCTATCTCTTCCTTCGTTGGGTTCCACAGTCTAAACATCCCCTTTTAGATTCTCATTCTCTTAACGTCTTATCGTCTGATATCGCATTCTTTTGACGCGTCTTTAGCAGATCTCATTCACTCAATCCTGTCCTGTTCCAACCAATCGGCAACAGAACCATTTGTTGGTTTATTATTCTACTTTATCAGTTATCTACTCTGATCTTAGCTTATTGTCACAGATTGACCCAGGTTTAGATTTAACAAGCTTCCAACAAAAGCCCTCTAAAACTATCGGCCCCATGTTAAACCAGAAGGCAGCGCAACACATAGGGTGTATTGCGTAGTCTCACCTGAGATAACTCTATTGGTGGATGCAATACTTAGGTGTTTGCAGCCTGGGAGTGAGTGGAGATATGTGGTTATACTTTGTGATCTTTATTTATTTAGTCTAACCTCTTGATTAAAGCAGTCATTCACGCATGTAGAATATCATATCTTAACTAGTTTCATTCATCTAGCATTCAATACTTAAAAACAACAAAGATGCATACATTCAATCACATAACACAAGTGTTATCGTGGTTCACCCCCTCCTGGGCTATGTCCACAAAGATCTGGCTTCAAGCTCTTTATTATGTTTCAGTGATATGTCACACCGCGCATGTTTACAGTATCAGATCTTACAATCTCAACTGGCTTCTCCATCCCTGTGAGGCTGACTAGATTGGACCAGGCTCCTCGGCCTGCGATATAACCCTCGGGATCGAGTTTCTCAATGCTTCTCTAGCTCATCAACTTCCAAAATAGTATAGTCTTGCATACCTTACAACCTTCAGACTCTCCCCATTTCCCATCGGTCCCCCTTTAGACCTCCTAAGTATTACTTATATATATTCTTGGTTCATCAGCCATTATAATACATTGCAAAAACCCTAACCCTAACGTCATTAGGTCTCCCTTGCATGCACGCCTCACATGCTTCCCTCACACGTGTTTCTTTTCCTTCCAGCTGTCATTTCTTCTCTTCCCAAAAATAACATTTTCTTCTTACTGGGTCTACGTCCAACATGTGATGAGCATGTACAACATATTCATTGCCTTCTTTAGTTAAGTGATATTAATTATGTTCCCTGTAGAAGATTTCTTTGTGATCATATAAATAAGGGTTTCCCAAGACCATTCCACATGTTTCTAGCAAAACCACGTCACATGTTACTTCATCCACATACTTAGATGTAATTGTAGACTTTATGATACATTGCTTTGTTATGGGAAATTTATGATTGTTGCTTATCCAATTTAGTGAATAAGGTTTGTGATGCATCTTAATAATTTCTTAACCACTTCTTCTGAAATTAAGTTAGATTGAGATCCACTATCTATTAGTGTGTCGATATTAGTATGTTTCATTATGACCCTTATATGAAACAATTTACTTCTTGAATCAAAACCATCACCAATTTTACCTATCAAACCAATTGTTGTGATTTTAGTCTCATCACCTGAATCATACCCCAAGTCTGTTGGTCGTGTTGTAGTTGCAACTTTTTTCCTCCCTTTCCTCTCTTTGAACCACTTTGGTTTCTTCTCTGGGTGCAATTGCCAACAATGCTCATCATCATGCCCTTCCTTCTTGCAATGCTTGAAAGAGAGCTTCTCTTCCTTCATTGTCGTTGAATTTGCTTTCTTCGCATTCCCTTTTCCTTTTCGATCCTTCTTTGAAGATGATTCCCCCGATACACTAACTCTAGTTTTCCCTGCTTCAATATGCGTTGCTTGAATAGAAACCTCATCAAGATTAGTAGGTCCAAACATAAATACAGTATTATGAATATAAGCAGGAAAACCTCTTATATACTTCATAAGAGTTTCTTGTGTAGTTAATGGAACATCTAACATCAAATCCATCTTACGAAATTCATTTGTAGATTCCTACACCGACTGTCTTTTTCCTAAGTTAAGACTTTGCCATTCAATTAAATCCTTTTCCTTATACCCCAAAGGATAGAACAATTTTCTAAGGGCAGAAATAAAATCATGCCATGATGGAAAAATCTTACCAACTTGTTGAGTTCCATGTTGCATCTTAATTTGCCACCAGATGAGAGTTGTGTCTTCAAGACAAAGTGATGCCAATCTGATTTTGGTTGCCTCATCTTTGATTTGTTGAACATTACAATATACCTCCATCTATCTAACCCAGTTATCAAGTTTCTCAGCATTAACTTCCCATCATACATAGGAAAAACAAATTTTACATCAAGTTTAAGTAATGGCATATCAGGGTTATGTTTATGAGAATGTTTTCTTGCAATAGAATTTGAACTTTTACTTGAAGAAGAAGAAGAAGATGGATATGAAGGAGGAGATTTTGGAGGGTCCTCTCCTTCTTCAATTTTGGCTTGCTTTGAAGATTCCCCTTGAACCAATCTCTTCCATTCCAAGTAATCATCATACGACACTTTTACCATCTTCGACATGGCAAAGAAATTCTTTTGAAACACTCTTTCATTTTGAGAAAGACCTTCTGATGTCATCTTCTCACTTTGAGATGTCCTCTTTCTTGATATAATCTCTGGATATCCTTCTACAAGCTCTCCTTCAACAAGACTTAGATTTTCCTTGGTAATCATTCAAACTTAAACAACCCACTGTCAACCTGCTTTGATACCACTTGATCCAAAATTGATCTTTTAAATACTATGGTTAAGTTTATGCATGAGTTGGTTTACCATTTAGGAATTAAGAGAAGAAGAAGTTAATGAAATAATGTTGCAGCCATCATAAAGAATGCAGAACAGAAAATAATCACTAATAACAACAAACCATAACATCAATATTGTTAACGTAGTTTGGCAAGGATGCCTACGTCTCCGAGCCTTTGTCTTATCGGGGGAGGCTTTCTTATTAATCTTCAATGATTCAAAAATAAATCAGAAATGCATCAAATGGATTACAAACTGGTATGGATGTTTTCTTCTCGACCTCACAAATCCAACACAAATGATGGCACTGAAAAAGGCTGAGCGTAGCTCCCGGAAATGGCCTCCAAAGCTTACTTCCTTAATGGCTTCCCTGCATAAACATTGCTTGGATCTCACAATTCTTCAGCATTTCTCCTGTTCTGAACTTGTTTGGATTGTCAAAAACCTCTGGTTTATATATATTTTGAGTTGGGGGTCGAAATCCAACTTCCCCCCAACTTTTTGGCCTCAGATTGGGCTTATATCCCCTTCAGAGGGCCAAAAATCCTTAGAAGTCACTAAAAATAGGCTAAAAATCCACTGAAATAAGGTCAAAAACCCAAAATTTGGCAATAAATTTGCTTAAGCCCCCAGTTAGGGCATGCCCCCCACCTTATGTGGTCATATGAGGGCCATGTGGCCTAGTGCCCAAGGGGCGCACCTCCCTTAGCTAGAAAAGGTGCTTAAGTTTAAATTTATGAAAAGTGGGTTTTTTTTTCTAAAGTAGTAATTTTCCCTTTGTGGCTAGCTCACTGTGCTTAATGCATTTGAAGAGGGAGGTCATGGGATCGAATCCAATGGAGTCCAACAATATAAATTTGACCTTTTTAAGGCCTTGACCATGGTGACATATGGCACCCTTGGATTGGACCATGTGTCAGCCCATGGTTGGCCAATCTTTTGCCAAGTGGACTATCAAAACTTTGACACTTGTCATCATGAACCCTTGCCATTTGTCATGATCTAGTGATACCACATGTTGTCCCCTGATGGCTTCCACTTGTTGTACTATTAAGCTGCCACGTGTCCCTTTGACCCTTTGACTTTTTGCTGGAGAAGACCAAATTTTCCAACTGCCATAACTTTCTCATACGACGTCTGTTTTTTGATCCATTTGCATTGCCAGAAATCTTGCAACGAACACTTCACAATGATGTCATTTTCTTGAGCATTTGAGAAATTTTATTTTTAAGCATTTCAGGATCCATTTTGGATCAACCGAATGTACCAAAACAATCAGAGAATATGCTTCATTTACCCCTCATGCTGGGACGAAAACACGCTCTGATACCACTGAAATATCTCACCTAGGTGTTGTTACAAATTTGTGTCTATTTTTGTAGTATTCCAATGGTTTTCCGGCTCGAGACTCCCATCAAACAGTTGGTGGACAGACCCAAATTCACTTTAAATCCCCTTTCTAGTTTGTTGTAGCTTATTTCCGGTGTAGTGTTTTTGTTAAAAACTTTGTGAACACACTCCAAAACCCAATATAAACCCTATGATTTGTTGTTGTTATGTATATGGTTTATTGTTCATTTTGTTTCATATAACCTTTCAATGGATTGTTGTAGTTTTGATGCCACACATGATTTTCATTTTTGCATGTCAAATATTACAACAAGATACCAAAATAAACAACTCAACAACATCATTATGACTGTAAGGAAATACCACAACTATATGGTTTTATTATAGATCTCTGACCTGTTACAATGTTGGCCAATAACAGGGGTCAAGATCAGCCCCACAAGGAAAAATATGATCAACAAGAATAACAAACAATCTCCAGGAAAGAGTATGGCATTGTTGTAGGTAAAATCAACCTCATGCAAAAGGGAAACTCGACCTCTTCTTAGTAATACAACCCTCACACAGAGCAACTCGACCTAGCTCGAAGAATACGGCTTCCCCAAGATAAATTTGTCCCCCAGCTCAAAAGAACTCGGCTCCAACAATTGTAGACTCGACCCTCAAGGGAAAAATGACCTCCTTTCAACAGAGAATGGTTCGGCTGCAAAGAAATATCGGCCCTCCATAAGGGATACACAGCCCAATTGCAAAGAAATCTCAGCCCAACTTGAGAACTCATCCCTCCACAGGGGATACACGACCAACAAACATAAGATTCAACCCTAGGATAGGAAACTCAACCAACAAACAAGTAAGCTTAGTTATAACAATGGAAATTCCCCCCAACAATGATATCTCGACCCCCTTGATAAGTAATGCACCCAACACTCAATTGATCTCGTCCCCAACATGAAAACATGGCCCAACACTTACAAAACTCATCCTGCTCACAATATCTCGACCTCCTCCACAATAAACTCGGCCTACACAACCAAAATGGCCTCTAGAAATATAGATCGACCTCCTCCTGAATATATATGTATTCCAGAACTAGAAATTCCAGAGGAAATATAGATATCCGCTTGGTTAACTTGAAGCTTGAAATTGCATTAAGTTGTTAAATTTAATGTTTTGTAGATCCATTTTAAAGATGTTTTCAAGTGGAAAAGTGTTACTCATAACTATTGTCTACAGAAGTTTTGCTTGTACATGGAGCTTCATGTGGTGTAGGGTTGTCATTTGTGCAGATAGGAAAGGTTTGTAGGGCAATCATAATTGTTGTAGCAAGGTAGGAGACTAACCTTCAATTATTATATAAATTTGCTTCTTGATTTTGAAGAAGGCTCTTTTGTTGCTTTGTAACGTCGGTCTCCTTTTTTAGGGGCCTGCTCTTAAGCTTTCCAATTAAAGGTTTGGTTTGTTTCAATATCATTTTAAGTTACTAGAAAATCTTCATATTGAAATTCTGAAATGTTTTTTTAAGAAACATGTTACTTTTAAAATGCAATTAATGCATGTGTCACAAACGAATGAGGAGCATGGAGCATATGGTGTTGAGTTTTTCAAGTATGTGCAATTAAGGGAACCTAAAAAAGAACGTCTTCTCAAGTCATTAAGAGTTGACCTTGTGGTTGAATCTACAAGTCGCAAGAAACCTTAAGGGAGTTGATGTTCTCTATGATCCTATAGGGGAGAGGCTCTTGAAAGACAACTTGAAGCTCTTAAACTAGGGAGCTGACATTTTGGTCATAGGATTTGCAAGTGGAAAGATTCCTATCATCCCTACAAATATTACCCCCTCGTAAAGGTAGAGCTGGCATCATACACCTTTCCAAAATGTTAAAGACATATGATGGGACTTGTCTTGAAGTTTGTTCTATAGAGTGGAAATGCAGTTTTGATTGATAGATGTTTTTTTTTCTCTTGTTATGAACTTGGTACGTTCTAGTTTTTTCCCATTTATTAGTATTCAATTACTGTCCCAAGACGATTTCCACAATGTGTTTTGCATATTTACTTGTATTTTTGGGAAAATAATTATGTGAATATTTAAACTCAAAACGTCGATCCTCATCAATAGAGGCATTTCTACTATTTGATATTTAGTGGAATCTATGTTGACTCTCAATATTGCTTCAAAACTAGACGATACATGGACTCTATTGGGGAAGCTACAAAATTCATCAACCAGACGTTTTGGTAGATTTTGCGCAAGAGCTTCTATCATGATTAGTGAAAGGCCTGATACATATTAACGTGTTTCATACATTCAGGCTGTCAGAGGTACTCTATTCAAACTTCTACTCATAATGCATGAGGTTTTGCAGTGCCTTTGAATGTAATTTCGTATACATTACCCACCCTTTTGTGCTCAATATTTGTTGCAGAGTCTATTTACTTATTAAGAGTTTCTTGTTTTCTCTTCCAATCAAGTCCTCTATTCTAGGGTGTTTTTTTTTACAGTTAGTTACATTGAAGTGAAATTTAGTAACAGTGTTTGAAAAAAATAATATGTTGCACTCTTATAGAAAATTTACTCGATCACACAAACATCTTCATGTTTGGGAATGTGTATATAAAATTGAAAATGTTGTTTGTTGATGGGTTAGGACCGTACTCAAAACTTCAAAGAACCTAGAGGCCATGCCTTAGAGTCCACAATCAGAGAATGTACACAAATATTTGGAGTTGAAAATGTTATTTATTGTTGGGTTACTAGTATGCTCAAATATACCCAGGCCTTAAGGTCCACAACAATTGGTTAACGCATAGAGATCCATACTATGTACTGAGAATTTGAACAATGGATAACCTCGTTTCGATGTTGGGATTTAACTACTTTACCTTTTAAGGTTTAGTCAATAGAGCAACTACTCTTCCCTAATATATGTGCAATGAGATGGATAACCTCGTTTCGATCTTGGGATTTAACTACTTTACCTTTTAAGGTTTAGTCAATATAGCAACTACTCTTCCATCCATAATATATGTGCAATGCCACCTACTTAATAGAGGTTAGTCTCTAACTAGATTGTGTTAAGTGTTCCCTTCCCTTCCCCGCTTTGGGGGATGCTAGTGTATATAGATAGATAGGGATCACACGGTTATAGTGTTTCAAGAATCACTTACTTTTTTATAAATAAAGTTAAATGTGGCAATTACATATAATTGGCATGTTATTGTAATAATTATAGTTTTTCAAGTAAGTACGGGAAGGCACATGCAAGAAGCACTCGTTCTCATTAATCCAAGGCAATTAGACATTTTTAGTACTTTGAAGGCAAACACAGGAAGCACTTCTCATTACGCAAGCGAAGTAGTATCATGACTTTAAAATATTATTTATTATTTTACCATATTAATATCATCATTTAAGTAACTATGATCTCGATCTTTACGTCTTTTCTAAGGAATGCAATGCACTATAATTTTAATTTTAAACAAATATATTTTATTAATATATATCAAAAGGAGTTTACTTTCAAATTTATCACTATATCTTTGAAAATAACTTTATTTTTATTTTTATTTATATTAACATACCTTTGAAAACAAGAAATTCTTGGATATGCAAGAAAAAATTGTGTTATCTTTGACATGATTAAATAGAGCTAAATACCAAGCCAACAGGGTAAATGTGTGTTATTTTTGACATGATTAAATAGAGCTAAATACCAAGCCAACAGGGTAAATGTGAGAATATCTAGTATGCAATCATTTTGATGACTTTAGACTCAAATTGTATTAAGATCTCAAAAGCAAGATCCACAAACAATGTTATATGTGTAATGCTTATTTTAATTAAAAGTTTAAATAAAGTCGATGGAAAATAAAGAGTTATAAGATAAAACCTATCCATCTTATAAACCAACCTACTTTGTGAAGAGACAAGTAACCACTAGAATAATAACTTAGCACCTCAAGCTTTTGAAAAATATGTTTTTTTTTATCACATAAAACCCCACATGGCAAACAATTAGACAAGAAGAACCTGAGAGGTGTTAAAGTAGAGGAGGAGGAGCAAATGAGTTTAAAATAATAGAATGTGTTAGAGATTCAACCCACCAAACATAACTTACTACATAGAGCATGGTATATTGCATAGACATGTGTTTTACATAAATAATCACTTGCATTCTTGAGATACCCTTATTGTATGTCAAAAATCTACTCAGCTTCTTGCAAGTCGTGGACCATTTGGATTATATGTTTTCCTTTTTGAGAACTAAAGTATAGGTCATTCTAGAAGGTGACATGGTAGAAAAATTTATTCTTTTGACGATCTCAAGGGCCATGTGCTCAACTCTAGAATAGGTTTTTGTCATCGTATATTTCAAACCATTTTTTATATGAAATGAAAAATGATCAAAATGAAAGATTATATATGTCTGAAGCACATAGATTGAATAAATCGTCTAAGTGAATTGATTAGACAATTGGGAACTTGATTTAATTATTCACAAAAACTTTGGAAGTATAATTATTATGGCTAACAAGGAGTTACTAGAGTTTGTGTGAGGTTTAGAGGTGAGCAAGCATCCCTTCTTATGGGCCATTCCTCTAGATCTCTTTCATGGCCACTGTGTTGTGTTACCTTTAAGTTTTTCTAGAAGGTAAGGACAAAGGTTGTGAGCTAAGAACCCTATTCTTTACGAAGCAATGGACTCACAAGATATTCATTAACAAAGTTTGGAAAGTTACACTAAAAATAAAAGATATACTACATATTCACATGGATAAGCTATTTATCTATAAAGGACTCACAGAATATTCATAAACAAAGTTTGGAAAGTTACACTAAAAATAAAAAATATACTACATATTCACATGGATAAGCTATTTATCTATAAAGGTGGTTTACTATAACAAGTTTTGTGAGGATAACCTTCCTAACAATATGATATCCTTATTTACATGGTCCAATGCAATTAAACATTGACACATTAAACAAATTTAAATATAAACATTTTACTTTAAAAAAAATCCAAAATTAAATTGAATTTATGTTAATTTATTATATTTTATTAAAGAATACGATATACATATTTACATGCGCTAAATGTAATTAAACATTTAAAAATTAAACAAATTCAAATATAAACCTTCTGTTATTAAAAAAAAATCTGAATTTACATTAATTTATTATATTTCATGAAAACTGTATCTTTGAGAATACATGAATTTAGGTTAATTTATTATAATTTATAAAAGAATATTATATCCGTATTTACATGCTCCCAATGTAATTAAACATTTAAAGATTAAACAATTTTAAATATAAACTTTTTGCTTAAAAAAATCCAAAGTTAAATTGAATTTATACAAATATATTATATTTTATGAAAGAAGTTGATTTTTAAAAAGGAGGCGTTCTCTAGATGTTCTACGAAATGACTTTTTTTGTCGAAATCTAGCGATATAAATTTACATGAATCTCTATTTTTTGTTGTTCAAAATCCATTTATGAATGCATAAATGAATTCAGCATGCTGAAAAACCCTTGGAGCACTCGAATTATATATAAATAATCACTTAAATCTACAAATCTAACATTTTCTCGCTGGATTTTGGACAAACATTCTCTTAAAAAAATCATTATTTCTTAAAACGTTTAACATACGACCTTAAAAAACATTATATCATATAAATTTATTATATTTTATGAAAGAAATTTGACTTAAAAAACATTATATCATTAATTTAAGAAAACTTTCCACCACTATAAAATATAACTTGCTTATTTTAATGCACTTATGTCCTTTGTAAACAAAATATAAAATATAACTGGCTTATTTTATTTTAATGCACTTATGTCCTTCATTAACTGAAGAAAAATATTCACCACTATTAATTATAAAATATAACTTCTTCTCTCAATGCATTTATGTCCTTAGTCTATATATTATATATTTTATATTTTTAATTAATAATGATAAATATATTTTTCCCGAATTCATATACATATAGACTCTAATTTAGACATATACATAATTTAGACACTAGAACCTATATTCAAAAAGCAAAAAATAATCAAATTAGTCATTATTATTACTCCTAATATCTAAAATGGTGTTTAGCACTACTTTGTCTTACAAAAAAATACATCTCGGAATAAATCCAAAGAGAAAACCTCACATGGACTAATATTTGTCGAGCCAAAGAAATAATGAATGCTATTTAGTAACCATGCCTTCAACATTGTCATAAGTGAAGAATTCAATTTTTTGCCACTGTCACTAGCTTTCACCGATAATTTGCCTTGCGGTTAAGCTCCATATAAATATGCTCAAAGGAGATGAAATTGAACTTATCTTTCCACAAAAGCACTTGATCCATAAGGCTATTAAGGATAAACTTCTATTGGTGGTGTCAATTTTAGTTTGTGAACCACTAACGGTGCATCATTGACATAATCAACATAATCTATTGGAAGGTATGATTGTGTTACCGGTACTTGTGTTGGATAAACTACTAGATAAGCAATTGGGTCAATCTCATAGATTAGGTAAACCAACCTATGTCTTTGCTACTTATGTTGTTGCTAGGTATGCTTCTAGGTAAGATTCTAATGGGTAAACACTTACCTACTGGTGCTAGATCTACCGATGAACCAACTTGGTCAACATATTTGACTAGTACAACTAGCTCTGGTACAAATGTTGCTACCGGGTCATATTCATTATTCCTTGCTTACCCAACATTTGCCTATGTTATTGGATATGCTTTTGCTTGTGCATATACCAGTGGTCCTAGTTATCCAATTGGTTCAATATAAGTTCCTCATTCAACTAGATCTACTATTGTTGATCGTAGTAGATATGGATCCATGGCTTAAACAACATAATTGATTGTTTCAATTGGATCGATTGATGTTGTCTATGTCTACGTATATACCTATGTCGACACACTTTTGGCTTTACCATAAACTTCTTATTACCTAAATATGGTTATGTTGATGTTGATATTGGTTCAAGGTAAGCTATTGATGCATATGGCTAGTTTAGAAATATTAGGTTTCCATTCATCAGATTTATGCTAAGTCGAGAATCTATAAACACTTGCAAAGACTCAATCCTATTCTCTATAATGTTTATGGACAACATTGCAAGGGCATATAACTCTACCCAAGAATTTTTGCCATGTCCCAAACCTAAGATGCAGGAGAAGAAGTGAGATGCATAAATGAAGAGTACTCTCCAAACTACACATAGATATGGATTTCCTTGTGATGCTCTATCGAAAAATCCCCATGCCATACCCTCCCTTACCTCCAAGTTGTTGACCTGTCTAGGAACTTTTGGCTTCAAGGGGAAAGCTAGAGCCACCAAAAAAAGACTTTTATCCTCTGTAATATCCATTGGACATAAAACATCTTGTCCTAAAACAATGCTTCATTCTTGGATAACCAAATTCCCCAGGTCACAATATTAGGGAAAGCATTATACTCTTTAACTTGGCAATATTCCAACTATGATTTGAAAAATTCAAGAGGATTGACCCCCCCCTAAACACCCTCTACCTTAATCAATGCTTTTGTTGGAGCTCAAACCTCCAATACAAAAAAAAAAAAAGACACATCCCAAGCCCATTTTAGGCTTGTTTTGATGAACCTTCCAGTCCCACATTGGTACTTTATTCTCTAATGCCATCCAAAACTAGAGTTTTTTCTTCATGGAAGCCTTAATACTCTAGATTATTTTCCACCATTATTTTGGATTCACCTACATACCTTGAGCAAACAAAGAAGCACAACTTAGATTTACAGTGTAGGTTCCATCCAAAAGATTTCTAGACCAAACTAACTTGTCCTTACCTAGCATCAATACAATACTACTTAGTGTCAATTCCTTGGTATGTGCCTTCCATTCTTCTACTAATATTCTCTAATACTTTGTCCTCCAATATTTGCTCCATACAAATCTAAGAATAATAATTGCAACTTCAATTAGGAAATGTAGGTTTAGGTCACGCAGATGATCCTTTAGGGCCTTAGACAACTCGAAACTCCCTTTCTAGCCTATCCAAGCATCAACCCCAGTTATAAGATCAGAGCCATCTACCATTTGATTGACCAACCAAGACCTAATGAAAGGAAACAAAAGAACTAGTGCCTTCCAAGAATTTGAGGATTTTTTATAAGTTTTTTGCTAAATTCGTTTCAATCGTCCACTGCTAATGGATCCAAATATTTTTTCCTTGTCACTATGTGCCAAAGTCCATTTCCAATACATATTATCCATAAGTTTTTTTTTAAGTGATTTCCCAAATATTTAAATATTATTGAGCCCCTAGCCCCCAAAATCGTTGGCTAATTTGAAATGCCCCTCTAGTTAACCCATGGGAGAGAATCCTTTTCTTTCTTGCCATTCTAGAGGAATTTAAAACAACTCTTTTGAACCTTACTTTGAATGCCAATGGGAATATAGGCAAGAGAGTGCATGAACATTGGTGTAGCCTCTAAAATGGTTTAACTAAAGTAAGTGTACCACCTAAGGTAGCCACTTATTACACCACACAACAATCATTTTCTAAATTATTGTATGCAACCAAAGCCAATCATGAAAACCATAGACATTTGGCTTTAAAGAGAATCCTAAGTATTTCATTCCTTTGTTGAAAACTAACTCAAAGAAAGGAAGACTATCTTTTATAGCAGTTTCTTGAGCCCTTAAAATACCATTGAAGGAGATAAAGGATTTATGGGCATTTACTTCCATTCTAGTTACACACATTTACAAATCCAAAATTTCTTTATACCTTAGTTCATCTATGTAGAACCCATTTCCAAATAAAAGAACATCATCTACAAAGAGTAGGCATGCTGAGAGGCAATTCCTACCAATCTTTATACATTTTAATCTTCCATTCTTCCTCATTGAAGAAACAAGTATATTTAGTCTTTTTGGTACCAACAAAAATAGTAAGGGGTATAATAGGCATCCTTGCCTAAGCCCTCTTGACGAATTAAAGAAAGTAGAGAGAGAAACATTTACTAACAAAGCAAATGAGGCTAAGTTTAGGTGACCTTTTAGCCACTTCGCCATGGGGAGACGAAAACCTAAATGGATCAATACGAGTCTTAAGAACAAATAATTAACACAATCTTAAGCCTTTGATAGATCCATCTTAACAATGAAAGCTTGCATTTTCTTTGATTTGACTGAGTGAAGACATTCCTGGGCCATACTCACCGCATCATGGTCACTGCAAAACATAAACTATTTTCGTCGAAATTGCCCACAAAAAATTGGCTTCAATTGTTTTGCTATAATGTTGACAATTATTTTATACATAGTGTAGCACAAGGAAATAGGTCTATAGTTTTCAAAATTCATAGGGGTGTCCTTTTTAGAAATCAAAGCTAAGAATGTAATGTTCATAACCTCAACACCTTCCGTGAGATTCTTGATTCCTCCACAATACAATAAATCTTTTTCGATCATATCTTAAAAACCTAAGTAAAACTCCATTGACCAACTGTTAGGGCTAAATTTTTTTGAGTACTTCCTTGTGATCCACAAATGGTAAACGGGGTAAACCGTTGGTGTCTGAGTTTCAAGCACCTAACCCTGATGGGATGAAGCAAGTCAAATCTATGGCCTACCTAACATCGAGGAGAGATCTCATGTCTAGCTCATCATCGCTTGAGCTAACCCTGAAGGATTTTAAACTCAAGGACACAGGGGTGGACTTTGATCCACTTGTGTGTGCACAAGTTAGGAGATCATTTAATATAATCTCTTTGGGTGCAAACACACATTTGACCAACACCTCAAGGTGACCCCATGGCTTTAGGAAAATCCCTCATGGGAATTGAACCTTTCCCACTAGTGAAAAACTCTTTGTTTCTCACCAATGGATTCAAATCCTCTAGAATTTAGAATTTGAAGTACATGGGTGTGGACTTGATCCACTTATGTGTACATGGGTCATGAGATCATTTAATATAATCTCTTTGGGTTCAACCACACATTCAACCACTACCTACGAATGGAATACACACACATACATTGTGTGTGTGTGTGTGTGTGAGAGAGAGAGAGAGAGAGAGAGAGAGAGAGAGACCCAGAGTTAACTCAACTGGTTGTTGGGCATTTGGTTAGTTCCATGCCAATAAGTGCCCAATTTGAATCGCCCTAAGTTGGGCACATTAGTCTATGCTAATGAGTTTACTTTGGGTATA
>ML830281.1:73708-85287 GCA_009831015.1 Picea engelmannii | reverse complement strand
CCAAATTTGTGTAAGGATTGCACATGGCCCCATCCACATGAGACAACTCATTGTAAAGGAAAATCAACCCACAAAAGGTGAGCATGTCACAAGGTGAAATCAAAGCTACATGGGATGGATAACAACACTCCACTTTAACCACCCCAATTAGACCCTATTGGCAAAGAATGAAATATTGTTTTTTCTTAAAGGAAAACCTTGTGGGATCCCCTCTCTTCCTTGGAATATTCAGATGGAGCGTGGCTTAACTGCTAGCCACAACAACAATTGGGACCTCGAGGGACTCAATCATATATATATATATATATATCCGAGTGGTTATAACTAGGGGGGTCTAATCCACCAAATTTGTGTAAGGATTGCACATGGCCCCATCCACATGAGACAACTCATTGTAAAGGAAAATCAACCCACAAAAGGTGAGCATGTCACAAGGTGAAATCAAAGCTACATGGGATGGATAACAACACTCCACTTTAACCACCCCAATTAGACCCTATTAACAAAGAATGAAATATTGTTTTTTTTTAAAGGAAAACCTTGTGGGATCCCCTCTCTTCCTTGGAATATTCAGATGGAGCATGGCTTAACTGCTAGCCACAACAACAATTGGTACCTCGAGGGACTCAATCAGATTTGAACATGACTTATGACCTCCCCATAGGAAACATTCCTTAAGCAGATGGTTCAACTAATTGAGCTAGCTTGATCTGAAATGTATCACTATATAGTTTGTCATATATTTTGGAATTTTTTAGGTGGAAAAATAAGAGGTGTTGACTTGTAGGGCCCATTTTAAGGGGCAATCCTATTTTGGTTATTTAGGGTCGAGAGGCTACAAACAAAGTTCATAGCCTCTCGATGTTGTTCTACACATCCATAGCTTTCCAACGATGCAAATATCACATCAATCGAAGCTACTATGAAAAATTAATGCCTCTTGCAATTTGACCTACCCCATTGACCACAATGGTACTGAGTGGATGCCACATTAACTTCCATTACTCACACATGTGGAGCTAGTCAAGTGTGGACTTTCGAGAAGATTTTATAGGGTCCAAAACTCTAACCCTAATCGAGAGTTAAGGCATACAAAAACCTTAGCCCTAACCCTAGACAACTATCACGACATTGTTAAATATTGGGCCACTAGGAAAGGAAGGGGTTCCATTCTTATTGTATTGATTATTGTTCCATAGTTGAGCAGAGCAAGGGAGTGGGATATTGGAGCAGAAGAGAGGAAGCAAAAGAACATGTAACAACCATAAACTAGGCCACAATGTCCATGAAAACTCCATAGTAAGTGCGGTTTCTTTGTATTTTCATTTCATAACTGAGAAGAAAAGAGCAAGGTGTAGTTCTCACCTCCTAGCTAAGCTTCTTCCATATTGAATTTTCCCAAAATACATCTTGTATTTATTATGTGGATAGTGTGATATTTGTTTAACTTATTTTATTTTAGTCTTGATTTATTTCAAATTGTATATGTTAAATTAAGAATATTAAGTCTTAATTTAAAATAAGACACTCTAACCCTAATCGAGAGTTAATGCATACAAAAACCTTAGCCCTAACCCTAGACAACTATCACGACATTGTTAAATATTGGGCCACTAGGAAAGGAAGGGGTTCCATTCTTATTGTATTGATTATTGTTCCATAGTTGAGTAGAGCAAGGGAGTGGGATATTGGAGCAGAAGAGAGGAAGCAAAAGATCATGTAACAACCATAAACTAGGCCACAATGTCCATGAAAACTCCATAGTAAGTGCAGTTTCTTTGTATTTTCATTTCATAACTGAGAAGAAAAGAGCAAGGCGTAGTTCTCACCTCCTAGCTAAGCTTCTTCCATATTGAATTTTCCCAAAATACATCTTGTATTTATTATGTGGATAGTGTGATATTTGTTCAACTTATTTTATTTTAGTCTTGATTTATTTCAAATTGTATATGTTAAATTAAGAATATTAAGTCTTAATTTAAAATAAGACACTCTAACCCTAATCGAGAGTTAAGGCATACAAAAATCTTAGCCCTAACCCTAGACAACTATCACGACATTGTTAAATATTGGGTCACTAGGAAAGGAAGGGGTTCCATTCTTATTGTATTGATTATTGTTCCATAGTTGAGCAGAGCAATGGAGTGGGATATTGGAGCAGAAGAGAGGAAGCAAAAGATCATGTAACAACCATAAACTAGGCCACAATGTCCATGAAAACTCCATAGTAAGTGCAGTTTCTTTTTATTTTCATTTCATAACTGAGAAGAAAAGAGCAAGGCGTAGTTCTCACCTCCTAGCTAAGCTTCTTCCATATTGAATTTTCACAAAATACATCTTGTATTTATTATGTGGATAGTGTGATATTTGTTTAACTTATTTTATTTTATTCTTGATTTATTTCAAATTGTATATGTTAAATTAAGAATATTAAGTCTTAATTTAAAATAAAAATCTATATTAAAAAGATTTACAAAAACTTATAAAATTTATTGTAACAAACTATTCTCATACCATATCTATAATAATTTAGAAATCATAACCTTTGAAAATTTAAAATAAAATAGGACTATACATGCATAGTAAATCAAATTTTTCCCGATGAAAGTTAATCCGTTGGGAACCCACCCCGATACTTCCCCACATAGTGGATGATATGGGGGTGGAACGCAGCAGCCCGAAAGACTTGTAGCCAGGCTAGAACTCGTGACCTCTCCCCAACCTGGAAGAGTGTGCGCACGTCTTTGCCGTTCGAGCTATCCCTCGTGACCAGTAAACCAAGTTAATACCAAATACCAAACGAATGCATAAATTGCTTAAATTTTGAGAGAATCGATGTCAACTATAAACAAAAAACAATCGTACCCGATTATCATGGGAAGATGCATATCCCTTTGCATTATTTTTTAACTTTGTAAAGCATAAACTGAGAATATGCAATGAGGAAAGTGGATATTTAATAGATATATACTAACAACAATATTCCTCTATTAGTACAATGATATATACATGGATTTGACATGCTTATTACTCCTCTATTAGTACAAGGAGGTACCAAACTTATTGGCATGGCTATTTAATTATTTAACGTTTTCTCTATTTATTTTCTTATTATAATTGTATGAACTTTTTATCACAAATAATTTACTTTTGTAAATGGGAGTCCGTGTTTGATATTTTATATTGACTTGTTGCTTTATATAATTTTTCTAGGATCATTACTATTACCTTCTTTTGTGGAGGATCGTGTACGTTGCTGCCTACTTTTTTTCTTTATAAAAATTCAATTTAAACAATACACTAACTTGCTAATTTGATGATGTTAGAGTTTTTATAATGTTAATTTTTAATAAGAATTTGAATTTTTTAATTTTTTCTCGGAAAAGAGTATGGAAACCTTTAAGTACTTCTCCATATTTTGTAGATGGTAAACAAGGTAAACTGTTCGGCCTGATTACGGGTCTAACCCGGTGGGGACATCAAGTGAAGCCCTATACAGTGTCTTGGTCGGTGATTCGACCCCGAAACTTCAATCGAGCAAACAATAACACTCATCCACTTCCACTTGAGCTAACCCACAAGGCTAAGAACTTGAAAATTATATTATTAAAATGGTTGCAATAAAATTAGTAGTATTGAACATTATATTGTTAAAATGGTTGCAATAAAATTAGTAGCATTGTAATTACACAAGTATAATCTTTTTTATTCCAACTAGATATGTTTGTTTAGAAAATTATACATAGTTTGCGAACATCTTTTGATAAAATTTTCAAAATACATTTGTTGTTATGGACCCTGAAAAAGACTTCTAAAATACTAGTTGTTTTGAAAAACATAACTAAAGAACTTAGTGATGACTCGATGCTTCAATAACTTCAACATTTATGCTTATTGGTTCTTGCTCTGTTGTGTCCATGGCTTTGATCATTTGTATTACTGTGTTCTCATCCTCATTGTTCTTAGTTTCTGAAACTCGTTGATTGGATGTCATTCAAAGAGTGCCCTTGTTCATAGATTCCACCATGTGCTTGAGGAGATTACACTATGTCTCTAGAATTGCTAATTGTTGATTGACTTGTAAAAGGGCATTCATAATTTCTATGAATTGTTGCATGTGTTTTTCTTCAAATTCTCTAAAATTTGTAAATGAGGGAGAAGATAGAAGCTCTATTTCCCTATACCATCTCCTCACTGGTCCTTAAAATCCTTCTAAAGTCCAGGGGTGGCAGGAGTGGGAAGGAAATCAGAAATCTGCCTATGCTTAAGAGTTGGGAATTGCAACAAACAACCAAGTCGAGGCATACACTCTATTCCAAGGTCTTTCCATCACCATTAACCTAGGAAAAAGAGAATTGGTAGACATCAAAGACTCAATAATTGTCATTAAATCTTTAACTCACAAGGAACCTCCGAAAGATTCTTAACTAGCTTTGATCCTCTCCAGAATCACAAAACTTACATAGAAGTTGACCAAAATTTCCATTTTTCATGTCTTAAGAGAGAACAATGACAAGACATATAGTCTAGAAAATGACGTCACTGGGCTACCTCAAGGAATTTATTTTTTTAAATGGGGGTTTGTATATTTCCTGTATTCCTTAATCCCACCACTCAAGATTTCATACCTTAGGCATGGCTTTATTGGACCATGATGTGAGTTAGAAAGGAAGGCAAGGACCAAGCGAGTGGGATGGAGTTTCAAGGATACAACTCATATGAAGCAGTACGAGGTAGATGATGGAGAAATTAAATTTCATACCCTCTCTGTTATTCTCTTTTGGAGTGAAGGGATTATTCAAATTGAGGTCTATGTGGTTATGAAAGTTTGGGGGATGATTCATGGATCATTGGGATTTATCTCTTTGGTTTGTTTTTGGAGGGCAATAAGTGGGCCGACGGTGTGGAAATACCATGCTCATATGTCCACAAGGCCTCAACGATCCGCGTGTCGGGTAATTGTTCAACTCTCCCAATCATTGATCTTTTGGTGTAGCAGAATTGTCTTCACTCAGTCTTTTTTAGATTCTATCATTTGGTGTTGGGAAGATAGGAGTTTAGTTTTCTGGTTCTTTGTGTGGAGGGAGGGATTTGAGAAACCTTTTCTCAGCCCCCCTTTTTGGCTCACTATCAATGCTTCCACCTTGTTTTCTCGCCTTAGTAGCATTGTGCAACTTTGGCTTAGTTGCGCCTATTTGTTATGGTCTTCTCCTCTGGTGAATTGTTGGCTGGTTAAATTTGGCAACCCAACTTGTGGGGTGTTTGTGGTTTGTTTCTGGCTAGATTGTGGATCAGTTCCTTCAATCAAACACAAAATTTTCACTTACAGTCTAGCTTCTCGCCTCGATGAAGTTGTTTGGAGTTGGTTGGAGTTTGGCTTCTTGCCATGTTTCGTCTCAGTTCTCCTCAGGTACCACGAGAGTGCTTTTGGTTCTTCTTTAGACATTTTGGTTTTCCTAAATCTTTGTAGGAAACACAATTTTCATTTTTGGATTTGGAACAATATGGATCCCTGAGATCTCAGAGGTATTCATAGGGTCTTGAGGAGACATGAATAGATTTTGCAAAGTAATGGAATCTCTCTTAGATATTTTTCTGTAATTATTCACAACTTGGAAAAGCAACAATGAGAACACTATGACAGGATAATGAACATTCTAGGAGAACATGGGGAGAAAATATCATAAATTGAAATCAAATATTACAAGCTAAAGTGCATTGTTTAGTACATAAGCGAAGGTTCTATCTCAAATTCCATGACTTAGCAGACTACAAGTTAGACTTAGGAAAGATAATGAAGACAATTATGGGCAATGGCTTAAATACCCAATGGAATTGGACCAACCTTCCATCCCTCCAAAAAAAAAAATCTACAACAACGAATCTCTTAAATGTTTTGTAAATCCATATGTATTTTGAATGTCTTATATAGGTGTTATACATGTCATGTTAGTATCTATGTAGCTACATCCAGATTGGGAATGAAATCGTTAGATGTTAGGGGGGGAAACAAATGGTACCATTGAATATTTTTTTTGAAACAACATGCCTACATACTATGTAATATTTTTCCATTTTGGCCACCTTTAACACAAATCTTCTCTAGTCTTGTTTTAAAAAAATCCTTCTAAATTCCATCAAATCACGTGGTTCCATAATGAATATGCAAATTCAAGACGAAGGACAAACCTCCAATCTATTCACAATGACTATAAAGAAGCCCAAGCACTAAAAGCAAAACTCTTTCCTAGTCATTCGAAGAATCCTTGAGACTGAGAGTGTGTCCTTTTCCATAGAATACTAGACTCTATCCTAGAAAAGCAAGCAAAGAAACTTGAAACTAAAAAAATTTGAGAGATGGGGTTGGGAATGAGAGAGGATATAACCTAGAAGAAGCTAGAAACCCATAAGCAAGGTGTCAAAGTTAAAGACAGAGCTCACAAGTTTTGAAAATCAAAGAATCATATAGAAGCTCAAACCCAAAAATACTAAAAAAAAGAGACATAATTAGTAGAGTCATAATCACTCTTGAGTGTTTAAGGGAAGACCAAAGAGGAAAACAATAGTCCAAAGACCAACCCAATGGGAAGTGAACTGGAGATGTTGAGCCATTCCTTCATAACCCATATCTCTCGTAGCTTGGAGCATGTGGGAAGGTTGCTTTGAGTTAAATGTTGAGCCTTGGATGAAGTGCTTGTGCATGGGCAACACTTGTTGGTTAATAATCCTTGTACTTGTAATTGAAATATGGATTAATGAATATGATGGATAGATTGATGACCATTTACCCACGAAACCCCCATTTTTTAATCTAATTGCCTTATTGGTCATAACATCAGTGTGCTTATTATTGTTGCGAAGGACCTGGAAATAAGCGATGTCTTAGATATTTGAAGCTTCATATTGTGCTCAAGCTAGGATAGAGTTTAGTTTGTGATCAACTTGACCTTTCGTTATCATAACCCTATTGGTTGTCATGGAGTCTCCTATTAGTTTTAAATGAGAAATGCTCCTTTTCGTTGCTAATCTTGGTCCTTGGAATAACGAGTAGACTTCTGCTCGGTTGTTGGAAAGGATTCCTAACCCCTAGGTGTATGGAAATTCCACTTTTCCTACGGGATAAAAAAGAATCCTGCCCTTGCTCCTACCTTCCTTTGGATTTTTTATAATGTTAATTGCATTGCATGGTTATGTTTTTTTATTATAAAAATCAATTTAATCAATACCGTAACTTGATAATGTTAGATTTTTTTGATAATGCTGATTGTAATGTATTTTCAAACTTTGATGAATGGATAGATTCTTTTTTATGTTCATATTAAATATTTCATATATATATATATATATATATATATATATATATATATATATATATATATATATATATATATATATATATAAACTTGTTCTTACA
Source organism: Picea engelmannii (assembly GCA_009831015.1). Lineage (NCBI taxonomy): Eukaryota > Viridiplantae > Streptophyta > Pinopsida > Pinales > Pinaceae > Picea > Picea engelmannii. The sequence goes on along the minus strand of ML830281.1, from coordinate 77,873 downwards.
GTAGTAGGTTTGACCTTTTTGTCATTTATATATCATTATTTGTATTTCTCATTCAAATGAGTGACACATATTTTTGTTTATTTGTTCAAAGAATTCAAAGAACCATTAGTAGGAAAATTCTTGGGTAGTATCATATTCACCAATAATAGTCAGGGCAAACACATAGATGTTGATTACCATAATTGATTTGATAGGAACATCAAGTGAAACACACAATAGATGTAGTGAAATTAGGAAAAACAATCTTGATACCATTTACAAAATTCCAAATACTCTACAACTTAAACTAACTTACCAAACTCCATGCCTACTCATTTATGAAAACTCCACAACAATTATCTCTAAATATAGAAACACATTACACTACACAATGGGTCAACTCCTATTCCTTTTAGAAGGTAAATTTACTATTCCATTATTTTATTTTTTTACTTGAAAGACATCCCATTTAAAAAAAAAAAACCAAAGTTATAAAAATTCTAGATCAAAATAAAGTATTATATTTTAATAATTTAAAAATTGATTAAATTTTTATTTTTGTGAAAAGTCCTTTATTCAACTCCGCATAAAAATATATTCAACTAGCAATGATAGTAAACCTCCTCATTATATTTAGGCCTGATAATAGAGGTACATAAAATGTTATCCAATCTAGACCGGATAATAGAGCTACATAAAATGCTATCTCATTTCTTTATTCAGGATTTCATCATGTGGCAGAGAGAGTCGCGTGCTTTTTTTGGAATCAAAAGTGGAACGGAGATATAGTTCCTCCCTTCCAAGAAAAGGAATGCCACTTTGAATGGTTATAAATTCTGAAATCTCGCTCGCACCCGAATCCTCGTGATCATTGAATTGACTTGGGCTAAAAACATCATCTCGTCGAATGGAAAAATGAGGACAATTGAATTTAAGCGATTAAATTGTGAGAAAAAACACCACTAATTAATTTTGAGAGACACTCAACTTCCCTTAAAAAAAATTAAAATCTAAGATGAACTCATTCATATATATATATATATATATATAATTTGAATATAATTTTTAATAATTACATTTTGTTTTGTTTCTTGAGTTTTTTCTTGAGCGGGTTTAATAGTTAAGAATACGTGTTTATTCCTAAGAGGTCATACGTTCAAATTCAAAGGGGGTTAGGGTATGTACACCTCTGTAAATTTTAGTAGCCAATCAAATCCCTGTATGAAGGGAGTACCTTGTCCAACAAACAAAGAGCCCCGTCTCATACACCAATTTGGTGTTTGGCTTGATCTTAAAATTAGATTATTATTATTATTATTATTATTTATCTATTGTTTTATTTCAATTAAGGATATGAGGTCGCTCCAAAAATGTCCATCTTTCAAACTTGTTGTCCGAAATTGCATATAATTGATATTTTTTTTTGCTTTAAATGAGGTGACAAAACAAATTCATTCTATACGATGTGTTGATTGCCTTTTTTTTTCTCTCTATGAAGACCACCACCTCCTTATCTACAACCATACATTCTATTAATTTAATTACTATAATTTTCATAATATTATATGATTATACAATTTTTTGTTGTTATTCTACTTGACATAAGATTCATGGCTATTTCCTTTCATATAATTTTTCTAATTATCATTTATGGGGAGAAAAAGATACCTCCTTTCCTCTTCCTAAACTTAATGCGAACAAAGAAAAAACACAACTAACAAAGAAAAAGCAACAAACATGAGAATTGATCCTTCAAGCTTCACCACTAGGAACACTACTCTACCATCATACTTTTCACTTCCTTAGAACGGGATCCCTTCATGGACCATTGTTGAGTTCAACAGATTATATAAGGATCTCATGTTGCCATTTTTCTACATTTTTCTTTGAATACGTATTCCTTAATGCCATGAATGCAAGCAGTGTAATTAAACATAGGAATAATTCACCAATATGCATGAGCACAAACGACGTTATACTCCAAGTCGAATGGTAGTTGTGATCTCTCTTCTTCTTCTTACATTGGATAGACTCTTCATGCCTTTGAAGAGTTCTCATAATCTCTTGAACATCCTTGTAATCCATGATTTTTGGACAAAAAATAAAGAAGGTTAACAATGACAAAGTCAAATTAGAACCAAAAAGTTGTGTCCAACACACAAGGAAGACACTATGTTCCATAATCCTAAAAGTAATAGAGCCAGAACCCAATGTCCAATTCCAGATACCAAATTCCAAACATGAACAAAAAACCAAAGCCATTTGAAAATTATCCATTGCAAACACCCAAATGTTGTAGCTTGCACACCAATTTTCCAAAAACAAAAAAAACAAAAACAAAAATCAAGATTAGCTCTTGCTAGGTGGGTCTGAATTTGATCGAGGAGACACTAGGTGTCGCTGCAAATTCCACCCCTAGACTACTTCATTGTCCCACCTCACCTTCGAGAAACCACAAGGGATAATTCAAAAGCCTTGATAATGGTTTATTCCTACATGTGAATGAGATGGGGCCGCATCCTTGCATATCCCTTCCTACGTTTGAAGATTCATATGATAGATGTTGGAACATGTTTAAATTAATGCATATAAAATGTGGCTTGAGTTGTTCATAAACCATAGTTTCTTAGGGGTTAAAATGTTGAAATCGCCCCCCATTTTTTCTTAAGACCCCTTGATTGAGCGAGGTGGCTTCATTAGCTAACAAGTAAGCTTGTGAATTAAAATCTTTTAGAACCTAGACATATGAGACCCTGATCAAAATATTAACCTCTTTGTTGATTCGAGCAATGATCAAAGTGAGCTTATTATCTGGTAGTTTTGATTATGTAACCATCAATTTGATAATGACACTTCAATCTCTGCAATTTTTAATTTTGGATTCTTTTGCAAAGAGGATAACTTGGAGAAGAGCATAAACATCAACTTGGTTATTTTTAGATATTCCTAGACCCTAGACAAAAGTTGTTTCCATTTTTTCTTCGGGATTTGATATGATCCCTGCCACCCTTGAGTGGTACTTGTGATCTCACTCTTAGTTCAATGGGGTATTATATAAATATACATTAATTCTTAAAGTTCAAAAAGTGTAATGAAAATTAGGTTTAATTACTAAAAAGCAACTCTAATTTCAATATAAAAAAAACATTTTTTAATAATCAATCTATATCTTATCTACTTCATTAAACTTAGTCATATAAAATAAAAAAATAAAAATAAAAAATAATAACCATTATCTATGGAGCCTACCCATTGATTCATCCATCCATGCCCTACCTACTTCGTTAAAACCTTGTGATATGAAAAACAGTGAAAGAGACATAATGACCTTTGACCATATGAAACGACACCCAAAGTCAACTTATTAAACCTCACCGCCCCCTTTACCCTTGAATTAATATGCCACATTATTAAACAACAATAACAAACACTTAATTATTATCCCTACACTACATACCACACATCAAAATATTTTCACAACTAAGCAAAGAGTTTTCAGTTTTTATGAAAATTCTAAAAGAAAGTCAACCTTACTATATAGTATTCATTTGTCTCAATTATGTATGTGGAGGCTCTGGCACATGTGACCAAGGAATCAAACAAACGAACCAAAATTTAGGGCGCTCTGGTTCCGGCCATTCAACGCCAGTCTCATCTCGAGATTTAAGGCGGGGAAGAGGAGAAGTACTGGCAGAGGACAGGAATATCTGAACTTGCGGAGCTGAGTAGTGGTGGAGGGATGGACGTTTTCTATATTTAATTTTTTATTCACGTTGTTTTATTTGTGAGTGGATCAGAAATCTGCCAATAATATGGCAAAAATCTGCTGGGATTTTGCATATGATATAAGTATGGAGCCTTGGGTCCCCTACAGATGTTGTAGATAGCGAGGTATAAGGTAAGGATTATAACATGTGGCCTCGTCTCATGCGGGATAGTGCATGCACGGGTTTCTAACAGTTTTTGTGTTGAATCTCTGGTGGGAATCGACATTGATTTATAACTGGAACATGTAGCAGCAGACCTCAAACATGTTGCAGTAGAACTGACAGGTATGAATGCTATTTTGTTTTAATGGAGCATAAAGGGGTTCAAATGGGGAAAATTGATTTTATGCGTAAATCTGATTGCATTTAATTGTTTAATTCACCTGTAAATATACATAGATGGAGTGAGATCGCTGCAA
>ML830281.1:36927-48431 GCA_009831015.1 Picea engelmannii | reverse complement strand
CATTTGTAGGCAATTTCAAGATAGCTGATATAGTTGTGAATAAACCTTATAGAATTCACAGCTTGGATTGAAAATCAGCCGTTCCATTTATTGTGAATTGAACCCAGAACTATGGGGAAGTTACGGAGATTTTTGCAGAAATTCAGAAAATTAAGAGGGGCCCGAGAAATAATGGGTTACTTGTATATTGATGGCCTGAAACAGGAATTTGATGAAGTTGACACATTTGCAAATTGCTTAAACAACTTGGAGTTTTGTTGAGAGATCAAAAGGGATTCTGCACAGGAAAATTCCCAAGGATGATGGAATGGTTGAACTCTTGCATAGCGCTAATCTTTAGGTTCTGATAACAAATGATATGATCTCAGTCACAACAATGCCAAGATACTCACATACAAATAAGCAACAATAAGGCAAGTATGCAAGTATGACAAGGATTCCCAGAGTTGTACACTCATTTGTATTAGATATATATAAATTACAAAACTGGAGGAGAGTGATCATCTTTGACCAAGTCTCCAATAAAATATAATAAAGTAGGTGAGTTTTCATTTTATACCAAGTTACCCAAATAGAACAAAGATAAAGTACAAGACATAAGTGTACCAAAGTACAAAAGAGATAGAGTACAAATATAATACATGTTCACATGTCACTAGACTAAGTCTCATCACAATGGAATCATTTTAAGTTGTGGACAAGCTACATATGTAGGCAATTTCAAGATAGCTGATATAATCTTACATTGATTCAAAAAACATCCTTCTCAAAGAGTTATATTAGCTATAACTAGCGAATTTAGTGACTTTGCCCCTTTCAACATTTTCCTTCTTACTCAACTCTGCTTACTTTTGGGAAGCGCAGATGAACCCCCTACTTTGTGGTAAGGCTGGACAGTTATATGCAGTCTTTAAATTTGAATGACTGAGTTGAATGTTATATGTGGAGGTGCATTTGCTTATTCTCCAGGGCACAAGTTATCTGTAATTCTATTAAGTCATCAGGATGGCTTCATTACTTTGTTTATATTCTAGAGGGATGGATGCCCTTCTTGGGATGTTGATTTCATTTTTTATTTTTTTGATAAACTTCCCTTCTAACTTGATATGTACCAGTGCTTGGTCCACCTTCTACCCACATGCTATGTATTCCATCTATACATATCATTATGCTTTTATCCTCAAACTGTCAAGCTTCATATCTGCGATGAGGGTCCTTAATCAAGGTAGAATGCTCTTATCATTTGACAGCATTTGCTTGTAGAAAAGTAGGGAAATACCAAATATGATGTTATTTCCTTTCTTCAACCAAGGCATGCTCCGATTTTATTTTATGTTGAATCAGTCATATTTTTCAGTTTTATATTAATTAATGCGAGGATTTGTTTTCAGGTGCTGATGTTGAACACACAGGACTCACTCTGGATGATCTTGACGCTCATAAATTCTTTTTAAACATAACGCTTCCATTACTGTGAAGTATATATTCCTTTTGGCTCTTCCATATAATTTGTACATGCATATAGGTGTTAGCTGCATGTTGATAGTGTTGTTTGATGATGCAACCTAGACTGGGTTATATACGCATACTGGGATAGTTGTAAGAAGGCATTTAGTGTGTATTACTTGCATGTTGAGAGAACTCTGTTGAGATGCAATGTAGGGTATGTGTTTTGATATGCATGCTGAAAGAATTGTTCAATGTTTGCATGTAATCTTTGGATTTTGATATGCCTGTTGCAAGCCTTACATTTGTGCATGTGCTTTTCATTATTGTTGTTAAAGTTGTGTTTATTCCCCACTGCAGTGCATGTGATTGTTGGTTGGGACTGTACATGCACCAGCGCCTATACCTGTATAGAATTTTAGAAGTCTGATTTAATTTCAGAGCTTTGCAACCAGGTTTCCATGGTACAGTTTAGGCATTGCTTAGTAATGTGTATGCAAGATAGGACTTCTCGAGAGTAACCTCCTTGCCTTGGTCTTTAGAAATATCACATTCTTTTTTCGGGTTCGTTTACCACAAGCTCATTGGAAGTATACCCCATTTTTTGCTTCCATTTGACACATACTGTTCATTTATTAGTCTCACCTTCAAATCTTCTTCCAGTTTTCAGTGATCCTATAGATTGTTGCAACTGGAGCACGTTGCCACCGCATCCTCTGTATATGGATTCTTACAGCATTCTTTAGGCCATCCTCTTAGAAAGTATGATGTCTACCTGGTCCATCTCACCACTGCTATGATAGCTTGCTCTGTGACTTCCTACCTCAGTATTCATTCAGCTTGTTTTATCTTGCACATCTTCTTGCATGTCATTCTGCTTGTCTTTGTACATGTCTTTCTTGTCGTACATGACTTTCCCACCTCTCATGATTTCCCATTGTACATAATTCCAGGCCATGATATCCTCAACAAGTAGGACATCCTTCTGATTTATGACATACACATGAGTTGGGTTTGACATATTACATATAGACCCTCCATATTAATTAGGTTGACCTCTCTCTCTTGTTCGTCCTTCACATTTGTGATGATGACATCATAAGATAAGTTGTCCTCCACATTGTGATGCCGTGATTATGCATTCCATCTTAATTTAATAGACCATCCTTCACATTTATGATGTCCTCATTATGCATTTATCTCATTAATTTCATTGTACACATTTAATAGGACGTCCTTCACATTTATGACATCCTCTCTGACTTTAACTTTTGACAAAGATTTTCTCACTAATGAAGTCCTTTTTGATGGAAAATTCTAGATTAAGGAGGTCATTCTCTTTCTCCAGGACATTCTTATTAATGAGGTTGTCCTCTTTCTCCAAGATGTCCTCTTGAATGAGTTCCTCCTCTTTTTCCAACATGTTCTTATTAATGAGGTCGTCCTGTTTCTCTAGGGTTTGCATTAATGAGTCCATTGTGAGGATGTCCTTGATAACGAGGCTGTACACTTTGATTAAGTTGCCTTGTACACATCATCACTTATCTCTTCATTAAGCCATCTTCTACTTGCATAACATGACGTCTCATCACCAGTTTTAGTTGCACAATATCAATCTCCATGTTGTTTGGTCGTCACTTGCATGGTGTCATCCTTCATTATGCCCTTGGCTTAGTTCTTTTTGCACAATACCCCTTCATCAATTTCATTTTCATGAGGGAAAGCTATGCTTGTATTGCTTGTCAACAAAGAGTCTATCATTGTCGTCGATACCTTCATCACTTTCATCACAAGTTTGTTGAACACCTTCATTATTGTCTTCATCCCAATCATGTCTTCATCCACAAACACTTGGAATACATGGAAAGACGATAGTGTAAACATGTGATAGTCCTCCATCCAAGGCTGTTAGGAGCAGGGAGCAAGAGCAGGAGTTGGAAGTGCACTTTTCAAAAAGCTTCTAGAAGTGAAGCATTTTGGGAGCATTTTTTATATAATACATATTTTAATATATTTTGATGCATATATATTAAAAAGACATGCAGAATACCGAATTAACCACATAAAACATGAAAACATAGATTTAACTACATGATTAATGACAATCATTAAAGAATCAACCATTTAGTACACATATAATATCAATCATCTAACGGTTATAACTTATAACGTTGTCATCAAATGATCAATCAATCAACCATAATATCGAGTTTCAAGTTTCAAAATTTAAAATTCGTCATCAACAAATTGTAACAAATGATATTAACCATGAAATAAAATAGAGCATCATATTCATTACCAAAGAGTTGTAATATGCAATCAACAGTTCAAAGGTAGCTTCAAAGTTCAAAGTTCAAACTTAAACTGTCATATAATGTTTACAAAATAGGCCATAATAAAGACAAAGTACTAAGTTCTAGAGACTACTAAACAAAAAAAGACAAATAGATCTAGTATCTACTAAGCTTTCCTCTTGCCACTAGAAAATTCTAGTTTCTTTTCCCGTGCTCTATGAACAAGAGGAGTAGGAGTAGGTGGAAGGGTTTGTGGAACACAACTAGCAACGACATGCCCCCCACACAAAGCTTGATGTTGTGAAGATAAAGTAAAAGTTCCTACATCTGGAAACTTGCTAGTGGATGGGGGTGGCATCTCTTCTCCATGAATATGATCAACATCACGGCCATCCAAAAGTTTAGCCTCCAAGTGCTCTAAAACTAGGGTTCCATCTTCCAAATTAGCCTCCTTTGAATTGTTGTCCCAAGTCACATATGTTATATCATTCTTCGTTGCCTCACAATAATGGGACAACAACCTCAAGTTGTAGTGCACAAAGGCCAAGCTTTTTGCCTGGTCTACATTCAGGTTGTTTCTATTTATGTTGTGGATGAAGTTGTAAGTTCTTCTACACCTCTTTGCAGAGGAAGTGTTAGCAACTTGTGAAAGCACCCTCATTGCCAATTTATGCATGTGTGGTAGAGGAGCCATACATGTTCCACCATTTGATAGGATTCAACCTATTTCAATCTTTAGTTGCATACAGGTTAGCAAAGACTCCATGTTCACTGACGTATTTGCTCAATTGGCTTCGCACTTGAGCACACTCCTCTTCATCAAGGACCAACTTGTCTAATGCAAGCAAATACCCATCTTGTACCACATCCCAGGTGCTGGTTGGGACAACCAAGATGGAGAATAATATTTGGGGGTAAGGACATATGCTAGGGCATGGAGTGGAACATTTAGATTATCCCACCTTTTGACCACATGTTTATGAATATGATCATACAAGAACGCATCTTTGGTTTCAACAATGTCTTTGATTTGGCCTAACATGTTATCCATCTACTCATACACCTCCCCAATAACTGGTTGATATGCATCTCATACTATAAATGGGCTTGGTGAACTATAGAACATACCTAACTTGTGCCCAAAATTGACCACCAAGCACGGTATCCTCCACCTCCTAAAATTCATGTCTATCAGATGCAGATGCAACCCTGTCTTTCAAAACCTACCATGAATCACTTGAGACGATACTAGCCAATGCCTCTCTTACATTCAAAAGGCACCTAAAGGTGAGGTAATAGCTAGCAAATCTGCTAGTCTTTGCAATCTTTAGTAGCTTCAACTTAGAGTGATTGCGGAAAATGTGGTGGGTCATGCTATTATTGGTAATCAATTTTATCATTTTCTTCCCTCTCTTGTACAATGCACCAATCCATTTATATCATGGTCCTTCATCTTAATAATATCATGCATCAAGAGGTTCAATGTGTGAACCAAACACCCTGACCAAAATATGTTAGGGTACATATCCTCAATGATTGCTCTTGCTGCCTTACAATTAGCAACATTATCAGTGATGACTTGAATGACATTGTACAACCCATTCTCTTTAATGGTTTTAATTAAGGGCTCTGCAACATTAATACGAGTCTTGTAACTATCTGAGTAGTCATGGGATGAAAGGAATATCACACCACTAGCAGAGACACCAAGAATATTTAACAATGGCCTTGCATTTAACGTTTGTCCTGTCAGACAGTTGGCTTAGGTTGATGGATAGTTGGTATGGATTGTTGGTTGTCATTGATGTCAACTATTGGAGAGTGATATTGTAGATTGATGTTAACCCTTAGTGATTGATGTCAACCCTTGGAGAAAGTCCGATAGTGAATTCTGGTAGCACAAAGGTTTGGGTAATGGACCCAAGGTTGTTTCATGTATAATAGTATGAGTTTTAATATATTTGAAGGTAAGACAATTTTATATGGATAGTATATGTCATTCCATTTCCAGTGGTATGTGGAACGTCACATAACTCCTCATGGTTAGAGAGTTATGGCCATGAGAAGTTGGAGAACCCAGGTTTGGGTAATGGACCCAAGTTTGTTTGATGGATAATTGTATGCGTTTTGATATATTTGCAGGTAAAACTATTCTAGATGGATAGTACATGTCATGCCATTTCTGGTGGTATGTGGAACGTCACATAACTCCTCACGGTTTGAGAGTTATGGTCTTACGAAGTTGGAGGATCCTCATATGTCATCTAGAAGCCCCAAAATGCCAAAGTAGTCAAAGTAGTTTAAGAGATTTTAGAAGGTAAATAATAAAGTGAAGTGATGAATGTACTATAATTCAAAGTGAATACAAAATAAATTATTTAATGAATAAATTTAATGGAGAAATTAGAAGTGGGTTAACCCTAAAATAATGAAAGTGGGCAAAGTGACCTAGAAGATGCTTCTAAGGAAGCTACTTGGAGAGTATAAATAAGAGACAAGACTCTCTCATTTTATATCACACTTGAGCATATTGAATGTCTATAGGTGACTAAGGTAACCAAAGGATATCTAAGCCGAATTTCAGAGGGAAGGTGAAGAAAAGAAGGTCGGAATTCAAGGGAGGATAAATTGTTTTGATGATGCTTTCTAAGGTATGTTATTTACAGGTCATCTCACCATTTTCGCAATAACTTTTTTTCTAGAATGATTCAGACCGTGAAATTGATAGGCCATTGAGGAAACATATCCAAGTATCTGTAGTAAAATTTTTAGCTTGTGAGTGGTTGTATTTTTGGAGTTACACTTCGTGGAAAATAGGGTTTGTGGCTAGTCCTGAAACTAGTCTAAAACAAGTGTTTTGGGTAAAAACATCATAACTTCTTCATAACAGATACAAATTCAGTAAGACCAAATGTGTTGGTTAGAGTACAGTCTGTAGTATGTTGTGTAACATTTTCAGATCGATTCAACAAATATTCCGTGCGGGGCACGCTCTACAAGGTCGCTCTCTAGAATAACCCAGAATTCAGCAAGGTATGCCATTTTTACTATAACTCATTTTCTGAGAGGTTCCAAGTAGTGACACTTGGAGGAATTCCATAAAACACACTGAAGAACATTGTGTATCATTTTCAGAGCTTTATTCATTACAGGTACATAGTTATGATTATCTCAAGTCAGGGTTGTTGACTAATCCAAAACTAGTCATGTGACACTAAAGTAAAGTTTGATGAAAATGATAGTCTCTTGTTGTTAAAGTTAAGGAAGGTTTGCAGGTATGTGATCATATACACCAGCTCTATTACAGAGTTACAAATCAGATTTGGATGATGAAATTGACGAGGGCTTTTGGTTAAGGTACATGTTGGGTACATGGTTGAGACAAGTAGTTGATGAGTTGGCACATACATGAGGTGTATAGTTGATGATGTTGGTACATTTTGATGAGTCATAGTTGATGAGTAGTTGATACATGATTGGTACATACTTGGTACATGTTTGGAGGCACTTGTTAGTAGTATTGTTGACACATGGTTTATGGATGATGTAGCATAATTGTATTGGTATTTTATTAGAAGCACATATTGATCTTGGTGATGATTATGAGTTGTTGTGTTATGGTTGGTTGATGCACATCTTTGAGAGTTGTCTTGGTGATTGATCTTGGTGAATAGATGTGATTTGGTTGATAATATTGATGAGACAGGTTGTTGTGACAGGTTGTTTGGACAAGTTGTTGTGACATGTTATTTGTATAGGTTTGGTGCATGGTTGATGCACTTGTTCATGGTACAGGTTTTGTACAGGTTTGGTGCATGGTTGATGCACTTGTTCATGGTACATGTTTTGTACAGGTTGGTGCATGGTTGATGCACTTGTTTATGGTACAGGTTGATTGGTACAGGTTTACAACAGTATATCTCACAATGATAGTGTGACAGTGGTTCCATCATTCTACTTATACTTCAGGGCGGTTGGACGGGGCAAGGACAGGTGGTTGTAGCCACCTTCCGGTTGTAGCCGGGGAACATAGGGGGTTGTAGCCTCCTTCTGGTTGTAGCCAGAGAATATGGGAGTTGGAGCTTCCCTCAGGTTGTAGCTTGAGAAACAAGGGGGTTGGAGCCTCCTTCCAGTTGCAGCTAGAAAACAAAGGAAGTTGGTGCTTCCAATGAATGTAATTCTTCAAGACATTTAACAAAAAACATTCTGTGGTTTTCTCCTACTTTGGGTTTCCATGTAAAACACTGGTGTATTGTGTATGTGTATGATTGTTCATTTGTTCATTGCTTATTTACTCTACATTTATTGGATGATAATGCTACATTGATATAACACTTGGATTATATGGTTAAAAATGATTAAATTGCTCTATTACTGATTCACTCCCCCTCTCAGTAATCCAACAGTTGGTATCAGAGTTGGTTCCTTCAGGAAACAGTTTAACCACTGGAAGGAGATCATGGATTATTCTGAGAATGAAGTACCAATGTTTAATGGTCAGAATGGTTTTAAGTATGAGATGTGGAATATAAGGACATAAGTATTTTTACAGGCACATGGACATTATATTTGGCTATCAGTTGTTACAGGATATGATAGTTCAAAAAGGGCAAAGACTACAACCAAGAAGGAATTGAGGAAGAATAAAAAAGTAGCAATGGATTTCATCTGGGAAGGATTACCTAATCCGGTAAGAGAAAAGGTTGGTAAATGTTCATCAACAAAAGAACTTTGGGATAAGTTACATGACATATATTCTTCACCCATCACAAATTCAGAAAATGTCAAAGAAGATGCAGATACAAATCAAGAAGATTAATGTTCACCATGTCAAGCAGATTCAGAAGATGAAGAGTACATGATCACCAGAGGTATGTTGTTTTTTTTTAATTGTAAAAAACGTGGACATCTTGTGATAGAATGCCATGAAGGAAATGAGACAGAAAAACTAATTGAAAAGGAAGACAATTATGAAGAAGAATTGATTAGTGCTTTAGATGAACTAAGAGAAGAAAACAATTCAGTCAAGAAAGAATTGATGAAACAAAAGGAAAGTGTTCACATTTTTGAAGAAGCCCAACAGGTCATCGAGAACTTATGAACTCAGCGAGAAGAAGTCAGAAAGATCGAAGAAAATCTTGAATATCAAAAGCAGTGTTTGGAAGCCAACATAGCAACACATAAGGAAGAAGCAGAAATGAGAAAGAAGATATTGACAGATCATCTTAAGGAAAGAACTAACGATCTAAACCAACTTGAGGCAGAGTTTGTTCAAGAAGAGAAAGGACTTGAAGAAGAAATAATCATATTAAAAATTCAGCTTGAAGAAGCGAAAAGAACAGAAGTCATGAAGTCTCAGATAATAAAGAAAGAAGAAGAGGTTGAGAAGCTTGAAGAAGAAGTTGTCACATTGAGAAGTAAAATCGTCAAGCTCAACAAAAACGTTGAAGAGACAGAAACATCCACATCGGTTATAGAGAATGAAGAGAAGCACTCTAGGTTGCTAGAAAAAAAGAATGAAGAAAATATAAAGAGTTATGTAGAAGTACTCAAAGGAAGGAATCATGGTCAACCAGAATCTAAGAAAACTATTGAAGATACATCTTCAAGAAGACCATCCATGTTCAAGGCACAAAGAAGCTTAAATCATGATCATGATTAGTCAAGGTAAGAATTCAGAAGGACTACGCCACAAAGAAGATCATTCACTCCCAGGTATGCAAATTTATTTTATGGTCATTGTTTTTATTGTATTAACTTTGGACATAAGGTTGCAGATTGTAGGGATTATAAAATAAATGTTCAAACAAGAAGTGCCTATGTGGTCGCACGTAACATTGAGTGTTACAAATGTCATAACTATGGACACATAGCCAGTGATTGTAGAAGCATGATCGATACTTTCATGAAAGAGAATACTGATATCAGATATAAGAAAGTATGGATAAGAAAACATGAAGAACAGGTGAACAAATACCAGGTACCAGAGATCGCAAGAATGGCAATAAAACGAGATAAAGAAAATTCTTCAGAGAAAAAGAAAGATGCTAGATACAGAAAGGTTTGGAAAATAACTGAAAAAATGGAATGACATGTAAATAAGGAATAGGTTCAAGAGATTGTACTTTCATGCATTGTAGTGAAAGATGAATCCACAGACAGAAAGAAAGAAGTTAGAGCTCAGAGAGATAATGAATCTACCAATGAAGATGATGATGAATACACATCAGAGTAGGAATTGTTCTGAGCCATTTGGCTTAGAGACTCCCTAGTAACATGAATATTAGACATGGGGAGTCTATGCGATAGCTGTGATAGACCAAAGAACCATCCTTCGAGCAACTTGCAGAGTTTGAGAAGACAGATTCAAAGCAATCAGTTAGCAGAAGTATAGTTTGATAGATTAATCAAGACTTCATGATAGTATAGTGATAAATGGGTTAGCATTATGGACTGTTGCGCAAGTAGAGTCTTGGACAGTATGGACATAGATGGATTCGTAAGAACACTTAGCAAGTTTGGACAGATATATGATAGTGGACGGGAGCATGGATTCATAGATTGGTTTAGAGAGTCGTTCAGAGACAAAGAAAAATTATTATAATGGATGATAATTGCACAGGAAATGGCTCGAACAATGCTAATGGATTCCAAATTGACAGATATTTTTTTGACACATGTAGTGCATACATCAATTCACATTCAAAATAGAGTAATGTTAAAAAACAACAATGGCAAAACTCCCTACGAACTATGGAAATGAAGCACATACAACAACCTCTACATCGAGATATATAAAAAAAACCAAGGAATTTTTATTTCTCAAACTAAGTATATCAGAGAAATGCTAGAGAGGTTCGGAATGGAAGATTGCAAACCAGTTACCACTCCTATGCAAACCAGTTGCAAGTTGAGCAAAGATTATGATTCAAATTCTACAGACCAGAGGCAATACAGGTCAATGATTGGTAGCTTACTATATGTGACAACATCTAGACCAGATGTAATGTAGGCAGTTGGACAATTGGCACGATTTCAAGCAGCACCAAAAGAATCACATGTATTAGCAGTGAAGAGGATTTTCAGATATCTCAAAGGAACAAGAGAGTTTGGATTATGGTATCCAAAATGAAAGGATCTATCACTTATTGCCTACACAGATGCAGTTTGGGCAGGTTGCATTGATGACCGATGAAGCATCAACGAAACACTGTTCTACTTGGGTGAGTGTTTAGTATCTTGGCTAAATAAGATATCCTTATCTACAGACGAGGCATAGTATATTGCAGCAACAACATGTTGTACATAGGTTCTATGGATGAAACAAACTTTGATAGATATATAGGTTGAGTATGATGAGCCCATTCCAATCTATTGTGATAATACAAGCGCTATCAGTATCTCAAAAAACCCGGTGATGCACTCCAAGACGAAGCACATTCCAATCAAGTATCACTTTCTACGGGAACAGGTTGGAGAGAAGAACATCATAGTTGAATATGTGGGAACAAAAGAACAAATGGCATACATCTTTACAAAACTGCTTCCACGGGAAGCCCTTGAGTATCTTCGCTAGAGACTAGGAGTAGTTTCTACTCCAAAATGAATGCTTTTGAATGCTTATCTTATATGTCTTAGATGTACACGAGGAAGCACCATAAATAGGACAAAAGGGGAGAGATTTATCGTATGCAAAGGTAAATGCTTGGAGAGAGAGCATAGAGGCATGTTTCCAAGGGGAGCGATTGTCACAAGGGAAGAATG